>JAFVLL020034317.1:0-81232 GCA_021397915.2 Tor tambroides
CGCCACTAATATACACCGACAGTCTATGGACTGGCTATAAAAATATGTAATATAAGTAATTTCCCTGGTTTATAATTCTACACTGGAGCTATCGAGCACATGTTTGTGTATCTACCTGAATTGATGTGTTAATGTGTGTCATTGCATGTAAGGCATATAAAGAGAGAGACATCACGAATGAGATAAGTGAGATCTATAAAGTACACAGGCTCATGTTCGTCTTGTTGACTCATGCGGATCATCCTAGTGCTCATTGATTTTCTAGTCTTTAGTTGTGAAATCAAGCTGAACAGACCTGAGGCAGTCTGACCAGCCCATAATAACCAAGGTTACAGTCTGAGTCACTTCAGGGTCACTGTGAGGTCATGTGAGACAGATTTGATGCAATAACCCATATCACATCATCTTAATTAGGTGCAATTAAATACAACAACAATCTGAAGTGCTTGTATTGAGCTACATAATTTAAGGTTACTGCAACAACTACAATACAACACTGCTTACACAATCAATGTGAAATAAAGGAACTGTTTTTGTTCAGTTTGTAGCTTGAACCAGTTACAACGAGACTAGTCAAAATAGCTCCAACCAACTGTTACATGTTCCCATAAGTTCCCATGCTTAATTAAATTATTCAAATGCAAGGACTTATGAGTTTCCCCTACAGCCTCAGTTTTGTTCTTGATCATTTATTAAATTATTAATACTTAAAATTGTAATTATTTTGAAGCCAAAAAGGTTTAAGGAAGGCACATGAATTCTTAATTTTTAAATAAATGGCTACAACACTACTACTAGTAATAGCTCTAATATTGCTGCTAACAACAGATCAAATTAATATTGTCTTAACATATTAAAGAGTTTAGTACTTTATTCTCCAATTTCTTGTTGTTTAGCGGTCTTCCTCTGGCCCTGTCAACATAAACTCTTGTCTCAAAAATCCTGCTCTTCATGCTGTCTGAAAGAGACAATCTCACCATCTATTCAGAAGTTCAACAGTGCTCATAAAGAAATGTCAGAGTCAATAGGGATAATAGCTCTTGCCCAGCTTAGATTGATCAGTTTAATTATTCATGCAGCTATAGCTCATGACATGAAAAAGATGTGGTGTCAATAGAGCTTCATTGATCTTCTTAGCTTCTTAGCTGCTGACTGCAGCAGAAACATTATTGTGCGAGACTGCTGCATTGTACCTATTTTTACATTTTGACTGTGCGTTAATGCATTGGTATGAATCCATACACTTCATCTGACTTTTTAATGTGTTTTGGGACTGGTGCAATACAGATGGAAAGTGTGCAAATGGAGTTCTCCTTTTTGGACATGGCTGTTCATTATTCTCCGAATGCAGGCAAAATTATTGGATTTGATTGCCTTATTATGCTGTTAGAAATAGCCTCAAACGCGTGCATGCATGCATTCTCCTGAGCTCATAATGGGTCGCTTTAAGGCAATAGACATTCTTTAGCTGTACTTGATAAATCTATGCATGAATTCTGAACCAGCCCACTCTGAGGAACTTTTAAAGAAAGATACTGTATAGCAACTCTGTCAAAGTGAGTTATTAGGACCTGTGTATATTACATCCTATACTAGCACTACTGCAGTTTTAAATTCAGATTTGCAAGCCTATCATGGCGGAAAAGCAGTTACTGCAGGCAATAATAGCAAGGAGTGACACATTCATGCTTTCAATTTTGAATCGGCCAGGAAGAAACTCTCTCTCTCTTTTATTGTAGGTGCATATACAGAGAAGAGCGTGAAAGAAAGAGACCTGAGCCCATCTGTGCTGTGCAGCTTTATTATTTTGAGCTTCTGTCTGTAACATATGTTAGGCAAAATGATAGATTAGGGACTATTTATAAAACAACAATAAGTGTTAAACATAGCAGCTAAAACAGTGTACAGTTTTGTTTTTTGTTTTTGTTTTTTTGAGGTGATGTGATTTAAAATCTTTCTTGCTTAAAGGATAGTTAACCCAAAAATGAAAAATCTGGCATCATTTATTCCTTCCAAACCAATTATGAGCAATTTTAAATAATATGTGGGTATCTTTTTTGCATGTAATAATAATGTAATGGGGACTGGCATTTTTAGGCTACAAAAAGATTGTAAAACCATTATATATTAGTAGACATGAAATATTATCTACAGATGAAATTATGAAACTGCAGGCTATATTATATTAAAGATTTCGCTAAAAAACAGTCCATTACAACGTACAAACTGACCTAGTAGCAAGATGCACAATGCAACAGTATTACAGTAATACTAATACTGACGTTCTCTGAGATCATTTTCACTACAATCGATATTTGAGACTCAAAGATGGCGCCAGTTGTGATTGTATGAAATGAGAGCTTGAGCTCACCTTGTGACACGAGAAAAATGAAAGCAGTGCTGGATGCTGCACTTGACAAATCAGAAGTATTCCATGAAAGAAGTAATATCAGCAATCATTAATAGTAAAATATCTTAATTTCTAGATTGTTAACTGAGACGACCGAATCAGTCATTTAGGTAGACAGGGAATCAGTGTGATTCGTGAATAAATCATTCACACCGTTTTGAGAACTGGATCAACTGATTTGTTCATTAAAAATTATCCGACTCAAACAATTTGTTCTCATTAACGTGCAATGGTGGGCTAAAACACGCTGTTCAGTAAAAGTTAAAAATGTAAACTAGTTTCAAAAACTACTGCATTTCAGTATGTTATTGAATTGCTTCAGGAGATTTCTTCTGAATAAGTATATTCTTCAACAATTCAGCAAACAAAATAAAGCGGGCAACCCTATATTCTTTAACAATTCACCTTTTAAACAAAAATATTCACTCAAAACACACCAGACCAGGTTAGAACTCAGGTCCCCAGCATATCATTTCTACTGCTCCACACTATCCACATTTCTGGCCTGTCCTGATTTTATTTTATCATGATTATCTGGTCACCTCATGCAGCCCACTGATTATTTTGAACATCACCTTCTCTATCCTCAATTAGAATGTCATCCATCACGGCTGTAGCACCAAATTCCCACTCCAGTCAGAGCGGTGACAAAGAACTGAACTGTGGGAAGAGTGCCTGAGTGTCTGACAGAGGGAATCACTCCGCATGAGTGCACCTGACTGGCAGGACGTCACCCTCGATCTCTTTACTGACACAACTCCTTGAGTTCCTGAACAACAGCTCATTTGAATCATGCTGCATCTCCTACGGAATGCATAAAAACAGCTGTGTTGATATTTAAGAGTTAAAATTGTTTATATAAAAACTTTGTATTCCTCAGTGAGATTGTTAGCATTGATGTAGCTCCTCTATTATTTACAGGTGTTTCATCTCTATCAGTTGAAGCTGTCTTGTTCTGTGTCAGATGAATAATGTGCCATTCAAGCGTCATTCATTTCCACATTTCACATGTTCTTGAAAGCAGCGCTATTGGAGACATTAGTAACAACCCATCTAACAGGGAACATTCTCAGAACTTTGGCTAAAATTCTGGTGAGTTTCTCTAAAAGTTATGAACATATTCTTCCAGTAATGTTAATAGAATGTTCGTTCAAAGTTAATTGGTCTTTAGTAATGTTCTGAAAACAGTAGCACTAAAACACTATTTATACATTGTTCATGAAATGTGTTTTTAGTTAGACTTTGTCTAATATTTTTCAAATGTTCAGGGAACATTCAGAAGTAACATTAATGTTTGCAGAATGCTAAAATGGAATGTTTTGTTTGCATTACCAAGAAAAAGAATTTTTCAAACATTTTTTAATTGATGCGTTGAACATTCAGAGAACATTCCGAAATAACGATAAAATGTATAAGTAAAATGAACATATTTTTGTTAGCTGAAAATGACCAAACATGTCTCAGTTTGTATAGCCATGAAGGGTGACCTTTACAGTTCAAGGTTTGAATGCATTTCAAAATGGCTAATGTCTTCATGCATAGGATGTGAATCGCCACTAGAACCAGAATAAGTAATTCCTGCAGTTATTAGACTGAAAATGCCTTCATATAAAAACTGAAATCTCATTAACTGCTAAACAAGCACAATAAGATCATAATGTAACAATCTAAAACAGAATAGAGGATTTTGCGTAATAAGATCAGCATTATTTCTAACATTGTGAAAGTCACAGAAAATCAGAGGCACAAATCATGCAGCAGCAGGCGTCCATAGGAAGTGATTCTGGACATTGTGGGAACACTGAATTGCCTTAATGGCCATAATAATGTTCAGCTATTAGCGTAGGGCAGTAATATTTGATACAGGCCACACATTTACAGTGCTGTTTAATCCAGCTGTGCAGTGGACGGGAGTGCTCTATGACTGACCCACTAATCTGCCTGTGGTTCTGACCCACCTGCAGTTTAGTCCATCAGTCCATTAGCTTCCTCACCATTAGTGATCAGGCCGTGTGATTTTCACATCTCACTCTGTCCTCCTTTCAAATTCTCCATCACTCCCACAACCATACACTCATACATTTGCATGCATATTAAACCTTTTTATCTTATTTTATCCCTTTGAACACTATTGACCATGTATTCATTTAGATTTTTGTCCAAGGTCTGATAAAGAGTGTGACTAAAAAACCATTAGTCCTCTCAGAAGAAAAGTTATTGCTTAAATATTATTTATTGCATTGCTCAAAAGTTGTTTTATTCAAATTCCACATGAAACAGCATTGACAACATATTTCTATGAAACAGGCTATCAAATAAGAAAAAAATGTAGGGTGGGACTGGCTTGGGCAATCGTGGCCTAATGGCTAGAGAGTCGGGCTTGTAACCCAAAGGTCACGGGTTTGAGTCTCAGGTCCGGCAGGGATTGTAGGTGGGGGGAGTGAATATCCAGCGCTCTCTCCATCCTCAATACCCTTGAGCAAGGCACCGAACCCCCAACTGCTCCATGGGCGCCGCAGCATTGGCTGCCCACTGCTCCGGTGCGTGTGTGTTTCACTACTCACTGCTGTGTGTGTGCACTTGGATAGGAGCACAAATTCCGAGTATGGGTCACCATACTTGGCCACAAGTCACCTCCAATTTCATCCACTAGGAACTAATTTGATCATGAAAAATAAGAAGTAAAACAGCGAAGCTGTGTCAGAGGCAGCGCAAGAACATTATGACAAGATTATGAAGACAAACCTTTTTTGGAATATAATGTACTGTACAGATGATTCATTCACAACAAGCTCAGAAACATCATATTTTTAGTTCATGTTGAGCTCTGTTTATATTGTCTAATATTTCTTTTAAAATTCTATTAGGAGAAATAAAAATAGAAAAATGGGACAGTTGTTTACATACTGTGCATTAAGTATATAGCTATAAAATGAATGTGGATATTATAACATTTTGTAATGAAATTATTCCTGAACCAAATTATTTGAGTTCATATGGAGCTAGCTGATTTTTCATTGCATAATTTAATATCTTGGCAAATCACAGTTGATGAGATCACATTTGAAACGACGGGTGTCCCTAGGTCTCCTTTTACTCCCCAGTTAAAGGAATAGTTCACCAAAACATGAATAATTGCAGAAGAGTGAAGAGTTTTTGTTTTCTCATTCTGAACACACCCATTCACTGCAGAAAATCCATTGGTGATGTTAAATTTCTCCAAATCTGTTCTGATTAAGAAACAAATTCATCTACATCTTGGATGAGCGGAAGTAAATTTTCCACAGATTTTCAATTTTGGATGAACTGTTTCTTTAATCTCATTGCTGTGTAGAAGCAACTGAGATATTACTGTAAAGCAATCTCATTTGAGATATTTCTTGAGACTGGATTGTCCAGAGCTAGCTGCAAAACACCTGACATGGTCATAATTTTAACAGGATTGAAAAATACGCCTTGGCATTTATGCTATTAAACACTCCACTGTATGGCTTAATATGTGTGTATAATTGGATCCTTGTGGAGCCACTCAAACTGTTAAATGCTCAGAATGAGCCACCAGCCCACATCACAGCTCAAGAGGAGCAAGTAAGAGAGAAAATGATGTTTTTTCCTGTCAATACATTAAGTCTGTATGTAATGCTACACAGTCATGAACTGTAGGAAATTGGACATGTGACAAAATCACAAGATAAATGCAGGATGACAGATTCCTTTAAGTAACCTATATTTGTGATATCACTATGTAGAGATTTGCCCAGATAATTCAAGACTGAAATGGCACAAACAAGCAGCAGGTTTGCATGGTCTCATGGGCTCCACCAAAGTGACAGAATCACACAAACATACGCTGCTGCTGGTAGATGGTATGCCTGGCGAACTCTCAGGATGTATGACACATTAGAAATCAAGTCTGAGCGAGCTGCCCCAGAGATTTAGTCCTTAAATATGATAAGACAGATGGAGCATCGCACTCCCCAGGTATCCACCTCTCTCTTTGCTTTACAAGATTGTCTCCTTTCATTGTTCCTTCAAAATTTACTCAAATACATCCTGCAGTTTCAGTTAAGATTGCGATCCAACAGCTTCCGAAAAGTTTATGGCTGAATTAAAGGAATAGTTTACCCCAAAAATAAAGTTAATATGCAACTCTCTACAATATATGACTCGTATATCTCGTATCTGATTGGTCAGTTGCAGCATTCCATTGTCAGAAATTTCAGAGAAAAAAAAATAAAATAATGCAAAAAGGTGAGTAAATGAAGAGAGAATTTTTATTTTTGGTGAACTGTCTCTTTAATAGTCTTTGATGCTTGTTTAGCTTTGATACAGTGCTTTCCTGTTAAATTAAGACATTTGCACAGTGCTACAAGGGCAAAAGTCTTCTTATCATGTGTAATAAGTTGCTTATTTTACTTTGATCGTCCATTAGACGAGCTGCTGTTGTGTCACAGTACTACTGTACAACAGTTGGCTGTTGTAATGGGGATTCAGAAAGCAATATGAACAGCCTCAGGCCTTCATGCACACGAAACAGAGCTTAGCAGAAGTGCGTCTTCATATCTGTTGTGCTTCATCAGGCACTAACAAGGACAACAGTGGGATACAATACAGGTCCTGAATATTAAATAGCCCAGTTTCAATTATCTTCCTCTTTCAATTACAAAATTTCTGCTCCTCGTTTTGGAAAACGTGTCATGGTTGTTTGCTTCCATGTTCCTTTCATCAAAAACACAAAGGAGAGGAATTTGCTTCTGCTCTCCATTACATGACGAAACTGCTTCACAGCATATTACATTTATTATCTGGCTCTGTCTTTTAAGTCACAAGAATGGAATAATATGATCTAATTACAGCAGCAGTTTGTTTTCACTTGTTTCTCCAGTAATCCTATGTTTTCGTCCTCGACTTGAATTCAACTTTGAAATGAAAGATCAAAATCTATTGTGTGAGTGACAGAGGCATCTAGTGGTGAAAGTGTATTGTGACAGTTTCCACTGTCCACTCCTGCTTTGCGAGCGTTTGTTTTAACAATCTGTGAGGTCTGGCAGTTAATACATCTTCGCTTCCGTTTACATTCATCCACAGCTTTATGAAATGCAAAACTTTATTTCGAAAAGACAATGAGTGTCCACAAATATTATTGTACATCACTATACAGTGTTTATTTTTGTATAAACATTTAAGAATAAACACTCAGAATGAAGAAAAATTTAAAAAGAGTTTATTAGCAGCAGTCATCTTTAATTGGGCTTCCTAGGTTAGTGTTTCGTTGTCTTATTGCACCATCTAGTGGCGTGTTCTGTGAAACTCGTATTCGGTTCATATTTGCATACTGGCAATAAAACATGATTTAATAAAATGACTTGCTTATGTTCTATTGATTTAATACATTCATGTTTTTATAGCGACCAGAAATCCCCCCAAAAGTCCTTTTCACAAGGTTTCGTCATTGTGGAAATATTCAGAATATTTCAGCATATTTAATTTGTTCTGTCATGCTTGACTACACACTCTTTCGGCCCACCTCAGTCTTTCTTTACGGAATAGGTTATCACAATCAACACTAAACTGAATATGCCTTTATATACAGTATCTGTATGTAGGCTAGATACAATATAATATATGTTTATAATAACCTTTTTTTTTTTTACATACTTCGTTATCAAGTTTATTGTTCTACAAAGGCTTACCACTAGGTGGATATTTCAAACCACATATTTAGGTTTAATTTTATACATTACGCAAATATATCTATATTATTGCTTTTTAAAAATATATATTGTAGATGATGTTCTACTACAGTAATTGGTTAAATTGTCTCTAATTTTAAAAAATAATGCATTTTTTCTTGCTGACCATGTGTTAATGAGACTTTTTTTTTTTACAGATACAGGCATCCATTGTAAACTAATATAACATTTGTAATTTCATTACATTATATTATATTATATTATATTATATTATATTATAAATGATGGTATTAAAAATAACTTTCTTAATGTATGTTTTTATTCCCCAGTCATTTTGCTGATGTAAATGGAAATCTCTGGAGGAAAGCAGCCGCAGCAGTACCAACCATCACCATGCGCTACAATGGCGCTGCATCCCTGACTGGAGCTCTTGTGTTCTGGGTGGGGCTTTGCCAGTGGGGCATTTCCTCCAGTGTCGGGTTTCTCCAGCGCACTGGCATTTAAATCTTCTGCAGTGGGAAGCCTGTGGACGCCTGTCATCGTGAGTGGATCTGCTCTACTGGAGGATTTGGCGCTCGTTTTCTTTTCTCTTTCATAATAGCAATTGTATCTCTTGCGTTTGCTGAGTGATACATTGTAGCCTCTAGCGGCGCGCGCTTTTATTCCAACAAAGCCTGAATGAAAGGCTGCCAGTTTGGCCATGTTTTCGACCGTAACATATAAGCAGAATATTATATAATGCATCATATTTTGTAATTATGGTCTAGTCTTTTGTGCGTTTTGTGTCGTGAGTGGCCTAGAGACAAGGGAACAGTTTCCATGGACTCTTAAAATACATCGACGTCAGTACAAATCCATTTATTTGAATACACTACACTAGATCTTAGGGGCGTTTGTGCATATTGTGAAATATTATCCAAGCAAAACCGATATATCGTCTAAGGTTGCCTATACTCGAGTTGCATCATGTTTAGCTGGTTGGGTACCGATGACAGGAGGAAGAAAGATCCAGAGGTCTTCCAGACTGTCAGTGAAGGACTCAAGAAGCTTTACAAAACCAAACTGCTTCCACTAGAGGAATACTACAAATTCCACGAGTTTCACTCACCCGCTTTGGAGGATGCAGATTTTGACAATAAACCCATGGTTCTCCTGGTGGGACAGTATTCCACTGGCAAAACCAGCTTCATAAGGTAAGATGTTAGTTTTGGCTTCTGTAAAACAGTTGCTGGTGTCCTGAGCCCTATAAAGACGCCAGTCAGGAAACTTTATAATCAAGCAGTTTATAATATTTTTATGAATAAATCATACATGCACAAGCATTATATAATGCATCACATGAGTAGTATGTAGTGAATATATAATGTACTTTATGTATAAAGTTTCTCACTTCTGGTTATTTTAATGTAAGTTAAATAATGATATTGTAATTGAAGTGTTTCATGTAATGTTAGTTCACTTACGTTAATATATTATAATGATTATAATAATATTCTAATGCTTAACAAGATACATGTGATCATAATTTATCACACATCTAGTTTTGGTGAAACTTTTTTTTTTTTTTAACTGAGAAGCTTTTAAGAATAGAGTAATATCTGACAATATTCCCTCATTTATGATTTATTAAAATAGTCATCTCAAACACAACTTCTTCAATATTTTGTATATATTTGAATAACTGTAGCAATCACATTGTAACATCCTAAACCAGTTTTGCAAGCTCATGTGAGATTCCTCACAATCCTACAGGACTGTTAATGGCTCCTTGTCAGTTCACCAGGAGGACTTATTTATATTAAGAGAACACATGTGTAACTTTACAAAAGCTTTATCAACACAAGATTGATCGATCTTTTTGAGAAGCATGTAAATAGATTTAAAAAGAAATTGACAAGTTTAATCCAAAATATTTCATGGCTTCTGTTCTAAAGATATCATTAATCTGTTTACATGAGAACCTAATTTCTGTGTTCACTGAATACAGATCTTGATGTTACATGCTAAACAAAGTTCTTAATATAGTACTATAATTTTAGCTTAGACAGAGACGGTTACCTTGTAAACAGACCAGGCCTGGCTCCAGCTCTAAGATGTATCTGCATGACACAATGTCGCTGCTGTGGTGTGATGGTTGTCTGCTGGGTGATTTAAGGCTTATGGGTCTACTTTGGTCTAAAATGAAAGGCAACAAACTACTAAAGATCACCAGGCAACGAGAGACACTTCCAATGACTCCAGCACTGCCATAGCAACTTGTAACTAATAGGTTCCAGAATGTAGAAAAGTTAAGAGATAGAAATGTGGAGGGAGACATGCCAGACATCCTTTTTAGAAGGACTCATGTGGCCATTACAGCATTTTTTAAAACTAACCTAAAGATTATTCTGAATTCATTGGCAAGTTGTAGATGTTTTAGCAATTTAATTAAGCAAGCATTTAATTTGAGCCAACTGTATTCTAATCATAAATTACATTAATGTTAAAAGTTTGGAGTATATGAGTGTTTTTTTATAAGAAATTAATACTTGTATTTATTAAGGATGCATTAAATGTATTAAAAGTGACAGAAAAGATTTTTGCATTACAAAAAAATATATATTTCAAATAAATACTGTTCTTTTGAACTTTTTTTGAGCAAAGAATCCTGAAAAAAAAAAAACAATAGTTTCCACACAAATATTAAGCTGCACGATTGATTATAATAATGATTATTTCTTGAGCATCAAATCAGCATATTGCAGTGATTTCTGAAGGATCATATGACACTGAAGACTGGAGTAATGGCTGCTGAAAATTTAGAATATTAATATTAAAATAGAAAACAGTTATTTAAAATTGTACCAATCTTTCACATTACCATTTTTACCATATTTCTGGTCAAATAAGTGCAGCATAAAAAAATCATCATCCCCAAACTTCTAAACAGTAGTGTATCTATTTTCTAATTCTTTACTGTCATTCAATGTCATGTCATTTGGCTGTAGTTAATTCATAATCATATTATTTTTTGTATTTTTTGAGTGACTTTTTCACTTGAGGTGAGTGTTAAATGTGAAAGTGAGGTATTGTCCTGCACTGGCAACAACAAATGTGCCTCCTCATTTTCGCTCTGGCTCTCTTTCCTCCTGTGCATTATTCATCAGGCTCATGAGAACCTCAGTGGACACAGCGGCTGTTCTGCTGACTGAACACATAACTATGAAAGTAAATAAGTTCAACTTTCTGTGTGTGCTTCAAGAATGTGAGAAAGCCCATGAAACACTTCATTATAATGTCAGGGGAAGTTTCATGCTTAACATTGAATCTTTTCAGAATGTTCGCGTAATACAAAAGCTTGGCTCATGGCCGTTTTCCACTTTGTTTTAAAAAGAGCTGAAGATATTCGTGTCCAGTAATTTTGTCAATGAATTGCACTCACAGAGTGAGATGTGGGAGCAATCATTCTAGCTGACCTTGTCACATAATATTTCATCCCTACATCCAACATTGTCGTTCCTGGGGTTTTGTAACTGTTTTGTAAGCAGCCGTTACTCCAGTCTTCAGTGTCACATGATCCTTCAGAAATCATTCTAATATGCTGATTTGGTGCTTACTATTATCAATGCTGAAAACAGTTGGTCAACATTTTTATGGAAACCGTGATGCATTTATTTTAGTGTTCTTTGGTGAATAGAAAGTTCAAAAGACAGCATTTGCAATAGAATTTTTGTACTTTATAAGTGTGTTTAATGTCACATTTGCTGAATAAAAGTGTTAAGTTCTTTAAAAATACATCCTGTTAACCCCAAATGTTTGAATGGTAGTAAATATTGTGAGCTGAGGACAGATTTGTTTTAATGTTGATTTCACTGAGAGCTACAGAAAAGCAATAGATAACTTCCTCTGTGTTAAATATATTGGCCATGGCAAAACATCTCTATTATAAATGACACCAGTGTCCTGTTTACACTTTTGTGTTACTGGCATAAACTGCAACTAATAAGTTCTCAGTTGAAGCCAAGTGTCCTGTAGTTACTCAGACTGTCATTTTGACCTGCACTGTATTCCAAACAGTCTCAGTGCCGTCACATGTCCACAGCAGCGTCTGTTTGAATGGCTCTGTGCTGAGAAGAGTAAACATTATGATCTTAGCAGTGTTCCTTTAACAGCAGCAGAACTCATCTGAATCATGTGAACATAGTCTTACATGCTGAATTCAGAAATTATGCTAATATACTGATTTTGTGCTCAATAAACATTTGTTTTATCATCAGTGTAAAAAATTGCTTAATATTTTTGTGGAAACTGTGATACATTTTTTTCAGGATTATTTGACGAACAGAAAGTTCAAAACAATATTTGAAATGTAATTTGTTTGCTTTATAAATGTCTTTACTGTCACTTTTGATCAATTATAATAAAATAAAAGTATTACTTTCTTTTCTTTTTTTTTTTTTCTTTTTTTTTTTAATCCATTACAGGAATGGACACCAAAAATCTGAGAACACATTGGAATTTAGGGATTTTATTTTTCATGTCAACATGGAAATAAATTAAAAGTTTATGAAAGTTATAAATAAATGTTTTAGAATTTTGATAAATCTAAAAATTATGACAAAATGATTAAGACATAAAATTCTGCATTTTTAATAACTAATTTACTTATTTATTATTCAAATTTTCAACAAAATTATGTTGAAAATTTAAAAAGTTAGTTAAATTAGAAAAAGTGCAGAATAGCAGCTTTTTTTTTACGTGTGCTACACACACACATATATATATATAGAATACACAGCATTTTTCAACTGAAACGAATTTAAATAATCAAACTTTCTCAAATAATTAACATAATTGTCATATTTTACACATGATAATGGCCATCAGAAATGTTTACAGGCATTTAAATGCATCTTTTTTTGTTTGTTTTTAATAGATATCTTCTGGAGCAGGACTTCCCTGGTATGCGGATTGGTCCAGAACCCACTACGGACTCCTTCATAGCAGTGATGCACGGCACTATGGAGGGACTAATACCAGGAAACGCGCTGGTAGTGGATCCCAAAAAACCCTTTCGGAAACTCAACGCCTTTGGCAATGCCTTCCTTAACAGGTGGGATTAAAACAATAATAAAACGGTGTGTTTTATTTTAGTTCTCATGTTTGTTGAAATGGATATAATTCAGCTAAACTTTGAAGCAGAACATTTAGAGTTTTAGTCTGTGCAGAGCTTTGCATATGTAACATGGTCTTCCTGCCTTATGATGATGTCACAGAGGGGAGCTGGTTCTAGACAACATTCCTTCTCTTGATTGAGTTTCCTCATGCTGTCTGATCCACTGACCTCCCGTCACGTGACTGAGCAACAGACAGATAAAAGTGCATCATACCATCAACTCACCAGCATATTATTAAACAGTCTGACATTCACAGTCTTACAATTACACAATAAAATCGTGTATGATAGAGTGATGCAATCGCATGCATGTGATTATTTTTGCAGGTGGTCTTTGCAGTACTTCGTAGTCTCGTGGTTTGGCAGGCTGTGCTGCTTGTTGTGCAAATCAGCAGAAACTATTGAGAAAATTGTCTCTTTGCCTTTTGCAATAGCAAAGCCTGCATATGTTTCTCATGTAATTCTGTCAGAAAAATGAATATTTCTCATGTAATTCTGTCAGAAAGAGCAGCAACATGCACTTCAAAGGAAAAGTACTGTCATCATTTACTCATGTCATTACAAACCTGTACGACATTCTTCAAAATATCTTTGTTTACCAGAAAAATGAATGTCTATATGAATGTAAATGGGGACCAAATAGTGAGTAAATAGTTACAGAATTTTTTGGCTGAACTATCCCTTTAACATCTGAGATATGCTTAGAAATGCACTTTTTTACTCCGCATTTTGGTACATGGAGATAGTAAACATGCTCATGAGCTATTACTTGCCATGCACCCTGTTTGACTGTGGGTTTATGCAATTTGAAATGCCTGAGGCAACTGCCCTGGTTTTCAGATTTATTTTTAGATATGTATATCATTTATGAATTCACAAATAGCAGCAGCTCAGTGCACGTGGTGTAAACTAGTACATAGAATTGCACTTCAAATTATTTGACAGTGCAAGAAAAAAGGCTACAATTATGGTTATTTTGTAAGTAGATTAATGTTTGGTTCTGGGTAGTTTACAATAGTAATTAAAATTCTTCTGCTTAACTTTCATATTTGGCCTAAACCGCTACATATATTGTAGCGTGTGGTCTGGTGCCAGATGTTCAGTAAATGTACATGCTAGAATGTGTTCTTCAGGGGTTTCAAGTTGTTGTGTCCAACGTGTTATAGTAGGGACTGTCAAAAGGAGAATAAATAATGTTCGGAAAATGTTTCCCTAGCCTGAGGTCCTTAGCGATTCATTCCAAAACATGACACACTTTTTCTGGGCCTTGTTCACACACTAAGCCACAAAAGCCATGCATACTAGTTTTTGGCTTGTTATTAAAGCATTTCGGAGCAGACTTTTTTTTTCAGGCTATAAAAATGTGAAGTCTGTCTTGGTTTTTATGTTTTACTAAGTCCAACTTGGTCAAGCTACAGCTGTAGATGGAAACAAAATAATGATTTATGGCATTCTTCTCCATGCCTTTATGCCAAGTTACTACGACTTCACAGTTTTGGATATTTAGGACTTTTTAGCAGCGTGAAATCAGAGCTTGTTTTACTCAGTGTGTATATATATATATATATATATATGTGACACATGTATATTTTTACTGTTAAGAAAGTGCAAAGACAACAATCTCAAATCAAGAATGAGGCATAAAAGTGTGGAAACTGGTGGTTAGTGTGCAAGTCATGTGTTTGTAAGACTTCTGCATTGTCCTTGAGTGTGATTCTGGTTTGTTTGGGTTGGCCCTCAGGTTTGTGTGTGCCCAGCTGCCCAACCCTGTTCTGGAGAGCATCAGTGTGATTGACACTCCAGGAATCCTGAGTGGAGAGAAACAAAGGATCAGCAGAGGTAACTGACTTCCAAAATGCATCAACATGCATGTGCACAGAAGAAAAATATCATCTGAATCAGGAGCTATTGATATAAACTACCTTTCAAAAATTTAGGGTCAGAAAGATTTTGTAGTGTTTGTAAAAGAAGTCTCTTATTCCCGTCAAGCTGCTTTTGTCAAAAATACAGTAAAAACAGTAATATTGTGAGAGATTGTTACAATTTAAAATAACTATTATATTTGAATACATTTTAAAATGTAGTTTTTTTCCGTGATGTCAAAGCTGAATTTTCAGAAGCTGTTACTCCAGTCTTCAGTTTTTCCTGTTTTGGTTTTGCATTTAATTTGCAATATTTTGCAAGACGTAATCAAATATTAAAGTTTGGATGTTTAAAGTGATTTATTTTACACTTTAGTATAACTAGGTTTAATGATTTAATATTGTTGTGTTTGGTTATATCAGTCATAGAATGTTTTCAAAGTATAACAGCATAACAAGATCATGTGATCTCAAATTTCAAATTTGAATACTAGTTCTTGTTCCCTATGGCATCAACTGAAAAAGATTTTCCTTAGGAAACTCTAACCACCAAAGAGTTCACTTGATCACTATATTGGAAAAAAAGTGATTATAATTTTTTCATGATGTCTTTGTGATTTTCTCATAAAAAGCAACACTGTGTGTTGGTGCATTGTGTAACTGAAGTTTCAGTCTGTTTTTAATTGTGATGTGTTGAAAGTCTGTGTTGAATATGATGAGAGACAAGGCTTTATCAAGATGAGGGATGTTGTTTTGGCTCGTAAACTGTAAGGACAGATACAAGGCCTCATAAAGGCCTTATAATGTGGAAATGGTACATAAAACATAAGAGTTTGAGTCTGCACTAAATTTTAAATTTTTTCAACCACAACTGTATTTGTATTAAAAGGATGGTGGATGTGTGCTTCTTTTCATTCTCTGGTTTTCTTCTTATTGTAATGGATATCAGGTTTGGCAGATATTTTGAAACCTATTTGGTTCAAGTAGATTTATTTTTGCAAGGTTTGACTCTTAAGCTTGGTGTATGCATAATTTTTCCACCAGCCATTACATTTCATGCATGACTTTTATATATAAATGTTGTGACATAATTTCAGTGATATAAAATGACTATACAAAGTCACTTCTAGTTGAATTTCTGTACTGACTTAGCACATGGTTACTTCATCGCTCATTCAAAAAAAGTCCATTGCAGCTGAGTGGCCCATAGTATTACCGCTGGGCTTCCTGGCATCAGCACTTTTCATTTTACCCGGTCACTCTCCTCTCACTGCGTTCAGCCTCATAGACTGAACTGATACAGTCCGAGGATTATAGACACTCATGTTTCTGAAGCCAGAGCCAAGAGTTGGGCTCTCCAAGGTCATTTCAGATGTGATTTCAAAGGACGAATATTTAGTAGCTCTCGTTTGCACTGAAAGCAGTAAATGTAGGTTTAAAGGTAAGCACTTTCATTTGGCAGTGAAATTAGTCGTCATGTGATACTGGAGCCTGTGTAGAAAAATGAAGTGGAAATGTGTCATTTCCGTGCATCAAATAGATGCACATTGGAGTACTAGTCAGTACAGCATAAAATTTTACAAAATATTGTTATATTATGTGAAACATTATGCATCATGCAGTAGCAATCATTTCAAACACTAGAATACTAAGCATCCAGTGACTAAGTGACATTGGTGTGTGTTCTGGTCTATTGCTGCTTGGCTCTGGCTTTAAAGAGCTATTTATTGCAGTGAACGTGTTGTTTGTGAGCTTTTAAAGTTGCCATTGAATTGTGGATTAAGTCGTTTGGGGTGTTCTCACACATGAGTGCATGTGAGAAGAGCAAGCAGTTTCGTGACAACTATTGCACCAAACTGCATTCAGTTACTCATAGCATTAGTCTTGTAGCGTTTAGCAATCTTTCTTCTTGTTTGAACACCGAATCTAAGCATGTGCTGCTACAACAGTTTTTTTTTTTGTTGTTTTTTTTTTTTATTTCTCTCACAGTCTGTCTCTCTTTTAGGGATGGGAATCAAGAACTGGTTCATTTTATTAAAAAAAAATACTGGAGCGGAATGATTTTCATGAGATTTGGTTCTGTACCAGCTGACGAGAGGGGCTGAATTTACAAAAGAAATTGTTTTAGCTGATTTGTGAATTGAACTTGAAAGTTTCTGTTGCCGAATCCTTTTCCTGTTTTCATTAGCAAATGAATGACTCATTTTTAATGAATTATTTAAAAAGACCATTGCACCCAAAAACGAATGCAAGCTTAATTAATGATAACAGTAAGTTCTAAAACATGCATTTACAAAATAGATAGGGTGAATTTTCATTTCGTGGCGATTTTAAAGAATCAAAGTCGGAACCAGATTGGTTAAATTCCCATCCCTGCTGTCTTCTTTGTTTCTCCTCCCTTTTTTCATCTCCAAAAGTCTCATTTACATGTCGGTGTGATGGTTGTATTTAGCAGGACGTAATGAGAAAATGTCTGTCATGCGTCCTCTGTTCTTTGATTATGTCATGCAGGTCTGTGGAATTTCTCCAGCAGTCACATGAGATTGGGGAGGAACCTTTTCGTTCATATTCATAGCTACAGGCAGTTCATCTTGTTTTTGTTTTTTTTCCTGTTGACTGGTTCATATAAACTGAATCAATTCCAGAAGATTTCTCTTGTTCCTTCATTGCTCTGTAAATTCTGCTTCTAAGGAGAATTTGGCCAGGTGTTTTCAGCCAGGTGCATGTGTTTATGTTTATACTCACCGTGTGTCTGTAATTAGATGCTCTTGTTGTCTTTCTACTCAGCCTTCGTCCCAGACGGCACACCCACAGACCATTCATGATCACTGTTTGATACATATTGCACACACAAACACCAAGAGCTGGCTGAAACTGTCCAGTCTGATTTCTCTTTCTTGTACACAATTCTGTAATTGGTCAGTTTATTCATATAACATTTTAGTGTTTATAAAGTGCTTTACAGAAGACATACAAGAGTCTGAGACCAAATTCTGGGATTCAAAATCAAATTTAAGACCTGGGAATAATGCTTTAGATATATATTATTAAAATATTTAAAATACTATGACAAAAATATAAGATTCAACAATAATTAAGAAAAATAGATATTATAATTTAGAACTACTTCAGTTTTACCTGCTAAATATTGTTAGGCTAGTAATATAGTTTGTAATGGGATAATGTATTACCATATGAAAAGTGCAAAATCAAAGCGTATTCACTTCTTCTAAGGAACTTTTGAATATTGTTTGTGCAGAAACCTTTATATCTTTACACTGTTGTTCAATATTTTTTATTCAGTTTTTCCAACGTGTTCATAGTACAGCCTCTGATGCTTATCTTTGCTTTGCATTTATTTGGTCAAAAATACAGTCAGTATAGTAATATTATGACATATTATGAATTAAAATAAATCTTTTTCTATATATTGTTATATTTTAAAATGTAATTTATTCCTATTATGGCAAAGATTAATTTTTCAGCATCATTACTTGAGTTCTCTACCTCCATTCTTTAGATACAGCGGTGATTTCAAATGACTACCTGATCATAATGAAAATATTTACCCATGGGAACTTTTGGGGCGTGAAAATATGTACCAATAAGTGCATTATAATCATACAGTTAACAGAGTTGAACAATAGAAGGCAGTAAAATATGAGCACTTGTATTAGTTTTAAATTAGAGTTATGATTAAGCTCCATATTCACAACTTTTGGGATGTAACAAGGCTTGCTTGGTAGCTCAACTATGAAGAATTGGTTTCCGGATCTGAGAATCTTAAAGTGCGAATCGGGGGAAAAACATGATTCATGGTGAAGCTGAAAAGATGACTAAAACAAGCTAAACAGCATGCTTGCAATTGTGTTTTCTGCGTCTGGCTAAACATCGTTCATACTATCGAATTGGTTTGGGTGTATTGCAGATGAGTGCGTTATTTTAAAGCGTCCTGCGGTGACATGCGTACAAAATAATGTCATACAGCGTACATGTACATTCATCTGTTCCAGGGAAAAAAAACTAACACTCTTTTAGCGCTACTCAGTGGACATTTCACATCAAATGTCACGAAACGTACATGGCGGGACTTATTTCACGTCTTGCGAAAAAGTTCCCACAGGTATGTTTTTGTCATGAGATCATGTTGTCAAGTGAACCGAGTTTATTTAAAGTGCCCCTGTTATGGGTAATGAAAGGTTCATGCTTTGGGAGTCGCAACAAGCAGGTTGACTGGCTATGCTGAGTCAAAAATTGTACAGTTGTCTTATGTGCATTATTTTACGCTTATTTGTCAAAGCGACTCCAAGCGATTCGTTTAGCGATTCATTTTCGAGCCCCTCTTTTGCTTGGCCAGCTAATCTGCGATGAAATTGGTCAATGGTCTCATTTTCATTTCATTATGCCTGTAATGCCTGGAAAAGCAGCGTTTGTGAGCGCAGTACTGCTTTGTGTACAGTGTTACCGTGAAAACCGCTATTTTTACCGCTCCAAAAGCGGCAAAAGTGGCAATGAATGAATTTGCATTTTCATTCAGACCAACGTGAAAAGACCAACAAGTGGGCGGGCAATATGCTAATGTTTCATGTTGACTTCAACATGAAATGGCTTGGGATTCGTTTTAAAAACGACTCATTTCAGTGACTCAGTCGACTCTTTCTTTTGAGAGACAATAACTTTATACACGGTGCACTTTCAGGAGTTTGCAGGATGTTTTTATTCACTTAGAGCTGTGTTACACACTGCATGAAAGGTAATTTTCAAAAATCCATAATAGGGGCACTTTAAAATAGAAATTTTTGTAATATTATATTAGTCGTTATAGTCGTTACTGTCACTTATAAGCACTTTAATGCATCCTTGCTGAATAAATGTCTTTGTTTCTTTAAAAAAAAAATCTTACTGAATCCAGTCCTTTAAACAATAGTGTCAGATAGATTCTTCCTGTCCGACGGATGGAGTGGACTAAAATTAGTGATGTGCCCGAATGGTGAATACGTATTCGGAAAGGCACGGAAAACGAACAACGCGTTCTACGGAGCCGCTAAAGGGACATGGTTAGCCGTTTGCTAGCAGTTGCCTGCGACATTACAGTACATAAAATAGCACTTAACCACATAAACAGAGTAAGAAGAGATGACTGATAGGACGATGGCGAACGATTTGCAGATCCTGAGCACCATCGACAAATTTCTTGTAAAATGTAAAAAATCTTGTAAAATGTGTGGTAAATACTGCCGCTCAGTAGTATGCACAGAGTAAGTGCGATTGCGAATCTCGAAAGTGAAAGTAACAAGCTAGCGCGCGTTCAAAAGCGGTTTCAGTGCCCCGCATATTAATAGCAGGTCACTCATGGCCGCAGTTTATATATAGTATAATTACCCAACGATATAATTGCGATAAAGCATTGAAATATATTTTTTTCCTCCCATCTCGTATTTATTCCCTTTAGGGGTTCCGTAGTACACGTCATTTCCTTTCCGAACATGGTATTCGGATTCGGGCACATCCCTAACTAAAATAATTATTCTTGACTAAAATAAGATGCATTATCGATCAGACTGAATACTGAATTTTACATATAATCATAATTTGGCTAGGTGAGATTAACTGCAATAGCTACAGCATCACTCCATAACCTAATGGATCTGAAGCTGCTATAGATCATCACCAACACTGAGAGATGGTTCCCCACCCAGATCACTCCATTAATAACATCAATACAGTTCTGACACCCATCAGCACTTTTTAATGAATCCATTACAAGAACAGAATTTGCTACTGCTTTGTCTGACAAACATTTCTCTGTGTGTATCTCTCTATGAATATAATATGGGCCCATATGATCCTAGTTACACCTCTGCATAGAGAGTCATTAGTAGAGAATGGCCATCAGAGTCATCATTTAATTTTTCATCGCTGTAATACTGCAGGACCCATTATCCCTTTCTCTCTGTTCTGCTCCGTTATCAAGTGTTTGGCAGTGCAGCGTGTTTCTGAGCGTGCAGCTGTAAGGCTCCGTTGACCGCTTGCCAGCGCTGCTCCCATGAGCGGCTTTATAATTCCCAGCTCTCCTCTACCTCCACCACAGGCAGGTGCTGTGAAATAGACCTCATTTCCTCCAGGAAATACTGTCTGCCAAATCCAATCACTGGAGTGGTTCTGTTGTATTATATGTTCAGCTGACTGTGTAACAGATGATCGTGGCTCCGGTGTAGGTTTCTAGATAAGCAGTGGTCACTTAAATCACTCTATTTGTGTTTAAGGTTCATTTAATGGCATTACTGTTTTGTTGCAGTAGCATGCTGTTAAAGAATGCCTTGGCTCTGAACCACGTCGAGCTCAAAACCTCACACTGCTGCTGTTTGTGTTTAATTGGAAAAAGGTTAGGATCAGATTGCAACAATATTTTGAAACATCTTGTAGCTATATTACATTGAAATTAATTTTTAAATTCTATTGACTTCTGCATTATTCTGCATTAAACTTTAATGTTTTTTTTGTGAATGTCTTTTTTTATTTGTCATTTAGTCACATCACAGTTGGTATAAACAGACATTTTAAGATCTGAAAATTAGTATTCATTTTCTGTATGCAAAACAAAACATACCAAGTGACCGGTGTAGTCTGAATTGCAAACAAATGACTCTTATAAGCTGGTTCTTTTCAGTGAATCAATAACATCTAACACAGCCAGTGTAGTACGATTCATAAGCAGATGGTTCTCATGAGCTGGTTATTTTCAGTGAATCGATAACATCCAGCACAACCAGTGTAGTCTGATTCACAAATAAATGACTCTAATGAGCTGGTTCTTTTCATTGAATCATCCAGCACAACTAATAGTCTAATACTTACAAGTCACTTTTTTGTGAATCAAAAACAGCACGACCAGTGTAGTCTGATTCCTGGACAAATGAATTGTATCTTTTAAAGAAAAATTCACTGAATTGCAAGAAATCATTAGTTTTAGTCCATCAATATGATGCTTTTTATGATTATGGTTTTGATTGTGCACGTTCTTTCAATAACATCCTTTTTAGCATCTTCATCAGTTCAGGATGTTGCAGAGTGCAAAAGCAGCACAGCGTCAACCAAAACCATTTCCTTTTTTCATGTTCTTTTATTCATTTCTTCCTTTTTGTTTTTTGTTTTTTCATCAGTTCATACCAGACTGTTTCTCTTTCTAGTGCCATGAACTACCTAAACTTTCGCTTCTGTCATTCAAGGAAGAATCTGAGACATTTCTAATGAAAATCTATCCTTTTTTCCTGTGTTATTGTAATTTGACATCTTTGTATCTTTCTCTCCCCATGAACAGTTGCTACAGAAGATGGCTTTGGTTATAGCTACCTGCGTAAATGTCCGTACGGAGGTATTGTAGATACTGCCAAACTACTGTTAACACCTGCAGCTTATTACGCCAATGAAGTTCCAGCACCGCTCGACTCCAGACGTGCTGTGAAATCACAGAGCCTCCTGATATTAACCCTCAGATCTGTCCCTCTTCAACTATATAATCACAGCTGTAATACCAAGCCCAGTTTCACCGCTGTTATTGTCCTGCTCTCAATGACACTGTCTCATGTGTCTGTTACTGTAGATGTTGTCTTTCTTAGACCTTTTTTGAGTTAGCTAGTCCCAGTCTGAAGTTACAACAATTTTGGATAGAGATCTACAAGTTGTTGAAAAGACAAACCACACTATTGCAGGTGACAATAAAGCCTACCCATGTGAAACTGCCAAATCGGAAGGGATGGTCCACCCCATTCCTGTAGGCATGGGATCTTCCTGTGGAAGAAATGGCTATATCTGCCATATTCCATGTCACTGATTTGAAATATTAACGCACTAATTCCTCCCAACAGAACTTCTAGCTTTGAAAATATACTCCTTTTCAGTTAAGGTCATCCCAAAAATGCTTACACACTGATGGCGTAACTGATGATAGGCTGGAAGTTGTTACAGAAGATAAAAAAAAAAATTAAAAATTACAGCTTGACTCAACAGCAGAGCCTGGTCAGAATCATCATCACCTCTCCTCCTTTCAGATGTCTTTCTACTTAATGTTCCAGGGTTAAAAATTACAACATATTACATTTATTCATATACCATTTTTTCTAACTGATGTGTCCAAACTTGAAAAAGTAGAGCTAAAAACTTAACACGTACAAAAAAATCCAATTAGAAATAATAATAAATAGTATAACAGTATGTAAATCATACTAAAATTGATATACTATTATTGCATTTATCAATATTTTTAATTATATTTTATTTTTACTTTAGGTTTTCATTTTAATGTTAGTTTAAGCTTCAGTGTTTAGTCTTTTTTTTGTCTTGTTTTAGTAACTTTAGTACTTACTAGTACTTAGTTAGGTGCCAAAATTTCAAATTTTTTCAAATTTTTTAATGTTTCTATTTTATTTTTATTTTATATTTTATTTAAGTTTAATTTGATTTACTAGAAAATTTTAATAATTTCAATTTTAGTAAACACTAACAACACTGAGCAGAGCAAATAGACCGAAGGTGTTTTGTTTTTTTTTGTTGTTTTTTTTTTGCTGTTTGTAAGTTCTAATAGTTTATCTTTTCAAGGTTTTCTTCTGTCAGTGTGAACTTTGTTTTCTTTAGCAAGGCTGTGATTTTCTTCACACCGTGTCCTAACCGGTTGCTATGAGAGAGTAATTTGTCTGTCCCCACTAAAAGCAAAAATTCTGCACAATAACAATCTCCTGTTGAGGCTGGTTCGGACACAGTGGCGTAGCTTTTTATTCATTTTAGCAGTATTGCATCTTCATAAACTTTTTCTGTCCTCGGTTGCATAGCAGCAACGCAAATGGATGTGGAGATATCATATCATTACAAAACTAATTAACCCACAGCATTAGGTTTCATTTGGAGGATTCTAGCTTTCTTGGATGAGTTAGCTGTCTACCCCTTTCCAAATCTCAGCAGCTAGGAAGTTGAATGTGCAGTCACCCAGATAATGTAAAAGCTAGTTTTACGTTCCACCACAAGAACCTGTACCTCCTACCTCCTTAAAATGGGAGCCAGACTCAAAAATGGCCATTCTGAATCATACAGACATTGAATGCATACAAATTTCAATACTTTAACCAAAATTCACCATATGCATGTTCATGCACTTGTAAATACTTATAAGTACAGTATTTTAAATTATCATGGGAAAAAATACTGTGTATTTTTGTGGATTGTATTATTGTTTAGACTGACTTTTAATATAAAAGACATTTGTTAATATTGGTTAAATGCATCATTTAGTTAAAATATTTCCATAAGATTCTACATAATGCAACCTTGGTTTAAAATGAATCATCATCTTGCTGTCCTCTTGAATGGTGGACTCGCTGTTTGACTCGCTGCATCCCTGGAGAGGGAGTGAAGTTGAGCTGCAGAAACCATTAACTGGCAGACATTAGATCATAAAAACCGCAACAGGCCTGCCTGAGCATTTTAACGATACTTGGAAGAGAGTCAGCAGCTTCAGTACTGTTGAGCGCCAGGTCTAACAAGGTAATTTTGCCCGTTCTGACTGGCTGGCTGCCTCTTCGCTCTCGTGCGAGCATCCATCCGGTGCGAAAGCTTTGTGAAGCGTAAATACTGGACAGGATATCAATCTCTTTTCCAATCTCTCCTTCAGGCTATGACTTTGCTGCGGTGTTGGAGTGGTTCGCCGAACGCGTGGACCGCATCATCCTGCTGTTCGACGCCCACAAGCTGGACATCTCGGACGAGTTCTCAGAGGTCATCAAGGCCCTCAAGAACCACGAGGACAAGATCCGTGTGGTGCTCAACAAGGCTGACCAGATCGAGACGCAACAATTAATGCGCGTCTACGGTGCCCTCATGTGGTCGCTGGGGAAGATCGTCAACACACCTGAGGTGATTCGTGTCTACATCGGCTCGTTTTGGTCACATCCGTTGCTGATTCCAGACAATCGCAAACTGTTTGAGGCGGAAGAGCAAGACCTGTTCAAGGATATCCAGTCGCTGCCACGTAACGCCGCCCTTCGCAAACTCAACGATCTGATCAAGAGAGCTCGTCTTGCTAAGGTAAAATTCCATTACATTAGACTTTGAGATGTAGCCCAGCAAACAAATGACTCACCTAGACTATTCCTAAGGTTATATCTACAGTATAAGTTAAGACTCTGGAATTAGCATATGAATAAAAAAAAGCCTGAGTCTGACATAAACAAATAAAAGCATTATAATATGGGACCATTAGTATTTTTGGAAATTTTGTATTCAAAAATATGTCACTCCAAACCCATTAACTGTTATTCTTTCCTCAGAATACAAAAGAATAAATCTGAAGAATCTCTTTATTCAGCTCTTTTTCAAACAATAGTTACCATGGCCACGAAACTAAAAACAGCAGTCAGCACTACAAACTCCTCTTGTATATGGAAAAGAATGTGTTCCACAGAAAAAATAACAGCATTTGGAACGTCAGAAAATAATGACAGAATATTCATTTTTGGGTGAACTAATCCTTTAAGTTTCAAAGTCTTAGAAAGTTCTGAACCAAAACCACTACTGAAACCAAAAGCAGGAAATAGCCAACAAACTGCTCAAAATTTGGCTAGCAAATTTTGTTCAAAACAAAACAAGCACTTATGGATTTATATGTTGATGTTCAAGGGAAAATATTTAGTGTGTGTGATTCAGAATAAAAGGTCTCTGTTTCTGCATTTATTGAGTTGACATGCTGTGAATGTTGTTGTCGTTCCAACATGTTTTTGATGTGGTCCAGCATATAGCTCTAGTGTAAAAGTAATAGCAGTGACATGCACTTTGTGTGTTTACAGGCCTTTTGTCTGTCTGATCTTGCAGATTTGCCGAAGTAATGAGGCATTTTCCAAGCTGTATAGTCTGCTGATGTGGCTCTGTGCATGACCCTGATGTTCAGCTACATTAAAACTGAACTCAAGAGTTGTTGTTTTTTTTGTCTCCTCCACATTAAGCACATAATATTTGAATCTACAGTAATTTTAAATACAAGCTTGATTCATCTATATTTAAGGGCTGTTTTTGTAACGATCATAAGAACATGAAGTAGTCATATATCTGTCAGTCTGTCTCTGTTTCTATATATGTCTATATGAGTGAATACATACAGTACATTGAACATGCAAGTCATAAATGATACTGGTCATGCAGGTAATCAGCTACATCTAAAAAACTAGACCAGAAAATGCAAAGAAAGTCCTTGACTTTGACTCAGAGGTCAGATGATTAGTGGGGATTGTTAAATGTGCTGAAAGATACTGAGGGATCATGAGTCATAATGTCATTCCCCATAAAGACATGGTTATAAATGCCCTTGAGTGATCTTGCAGTCTTCCTTGCTTTAATTACTTATTATAAAATCACGTCTAAAGGAAGTTCACTCAAAAATGTTGTTGTCATGTTCCAAACCTGTGACTTCTCCTCTTCAAAGGAGCACAAAAAATGATTTAAGGGCTGTATCCGCAAAACACATTCTTGTCTTTTTACATTATTAAATGCAATAATTCTTTAGCACGTTACATTCAGAAAAACTAAAGTGTTTATATATTAATTTGAGCCCTGATTTTTTTCATGTCTTATGTCTGATGCTGTCCTATGACTAAATTCCACATGTTTTTAAACAGCAGTCCTCCTCCTAGATATATAAAAGAACAGTAACTTAGGTAGATAAACATAAAGCTGTCATTTAAAAGGAAACTGAAACGCTCTGAGGTTGGTTCATTTACGTCTGAATCCTTTATTATCCCCATCAGTGCAAACGTTGGTCAAAACACTTGGGGTGGGCCATAGAGACCCCCATTGGAAGAGGAAATGTTGGAGACTGTCAGTACTGGTATTTTGTCAAACTCAATATAAATCTCTAGATCCAGCTGGATGCATTAAAAAAGAACATTTAAGTTATCTCCCTGTCCCTCACCCTCATCATACAGATGTGCTTCCCCTCCTGTCATCATTTATACAGTCACCTTCCTTCCACACAGGGGCCAGGCTTCTTTCTGCCGCAGATGACGATTTATTTAGTAGCTTGTGTATTCTTGTAAAAAGCTGCCTGTTTTTATATTCAATGTCTCAGTTTGTTTGCTGGCTATAAAATCGATATAGAGTCTAATGCAATTTGTTACAAGCATGTTTGTGTCATATTACATCCCAAAAAGAAAAATTAAGCCTGTCTTAGGATCTTTTTTTTTCCCACTATAATTAACCACATTCACATGCAAAATGACCAATGAATATGCAAAAATTACAATTAACCAATCAAAATCATGCATTCCAGAGAATAAGTATTTTGTAAACATTTTGCAAAAATGTTCATTATCATGAAAATGTCACAATAAAATGTATTTATTTATTAAATAACGAATTTTATTTTAATGTAATTATAGGTTTTGGTTTTGAGCAAAAGGTTTCAGTAATTTTTATTTTATTTTTGTAGTGTTAAAAACAACCCAGGCATGCTCTTTGTACTCGTAATATACTGATGTTCGTTCTATAAACTTACAAAGAGCTTTGCTTTTGTGCTCTCACAGGTCCATGCATACATCATTAGCTCCTTGAAAAAAGAAATGCCCTCAGTCTTTGGGAAGGAGAACAAAAAGAAGGAACTGATTAACAGCTTGGGCGAGATCTACAGCCGCATTGAGAGGGAACACCAGATTTCCCCAGGAGACTTCCCTAATCTTAAGAAAATGCAGGTAAGGTCAATTTAACCAACAAACATAGAGTCTGATTCAAGAATGCTTCAAGAATGCACTGGGACTTCTAAAGGGTCTTTCAGTGCACATTCAAAATCAGCATAATTTGTCCCACATTTTTTAAAGTCAACAAAGAGCTATATAAATTTCAGTCTGGGTGGACCTCTCCAAACCTGATTATGTGACCTTTTTTTTAGTTAAAAAATCACTTGTGTAAAAATGCTGTTTAGATTACTGTTCTTTTATACAACAGCTCTATAAACAAATGAATATTGAGTAATTTGCATTTCAGACAAAATTTGGCTAGTTATTTTATATGTTTCTCCTCCGCCAATGAAACTATTTCCAAAAGAAGCCAAAGCATCAACAGCCTGACACAGCCTGTATTTGAAGGGAGTGGAGCTGGTTTACCCTGGAAGTATCAACAGATGTTGACAGGATCTTTTGTTACATCCTACAAGTGTTTTTTCTTGCTTTCTTTCCTGCTGAATAGGAGCAGCTTCAAGCACATGATCTGAACAAGTTCCAGCCTCTGAAAATGAAGCTGTTGGACAATGTGGACGACATGCTGGCCCATGACATCGCCCAGCTTATGGTTCTTGTGCGTCAGGAGGAAACTCAACGGCCCAACCAGGTGGTGAAGGGCGGCGCCTTCGAGGGCACCATGAATGGGCCGTTCGGACACGGATATGGCGAGGGAGCCGGCGAGGGCATTGATGAAGTCGAATGGGTGGTGGCACGTGACAAACCTATGTATGATGAAATTTTCTACACTCTCTCGCCCGTCAATGGCAAAGTGACTGGAGCCAATGCCAAGAAGGAGATGGTGAAGTCCAAGCTGCCAAACACCGTGTTGGGTAAGATCTGGAAGCTGGCTGACATTGATAAAGATGGGATGCTTGATGACGAAGAGTTTGCATTGGCTAATCACCTGATCAAGGTCAAACTAGAAGGTCACGAGCTTCCAAGCGAACTGCCTGCTCATCTTGTGCCGCCCT
The DNA here is from genome assembly GCA_021397915.2 of Tor tambroides. Taxonomy (NCBI): domain Eukaryota; kingdom Metazoa; phylum Chordata; class Actinopteri; order Cypriniformes; family Cyprinidae; genus Tor; species Tor tambroides. The sequence goes on from JAFVLL020034317.1 coordinate 28,847, forward strand.
CCAAGAGAAAAGTTCCAGAGTAAGATAGAAGCAGTTTTGAGAGTATATAGTTTGAATTTAGGTTTCAGTTGAATTATCGATGGCTGGACAACCGATATTATAGAAAAAAAAAACAGTGACTTCTTTGAAATGTGTGGTTTATGCTTCACTAGCAAGAATGGATTTGAAAATGACCCACCTTTTCAACTCTTTTGACCTGTGTATGTATTTTTTTTTAAGTTTAGTTTTGTTTGAACAAATTGTGCTGTCTGCAGTCAGTTATATGTGTGCTTGCAGATTTTACAGTCATATTTTTACGCCACAATTTCAATTTCATCTGTTCAGCTTTCATGACTGTAACGCTGTGTCCTAACCAGACATGTTGCGATGACTGATATTAAATGTAAAATGGCACATTTTGTTGATCACATGATTTCAGTCTCTGTGACAGTTTGCGTGCTAGCTTTCCACACAGTGAAATCTCATTGGTCTAAAAACCTACTTCAGGTAATTACATTAAACATTATTATCTTCTGATTGGTTGTCGTTGTCACGATGCGTAGCTGTTTTGTGTTCAGACGATTACTTGTCGCATTGCGCCTGGTTAGGACACGCCAAAATGCTTTTCGATGTATTTCACTTTCACACTCAATTTACACTACTGTTCAAAAGTTTAGAGTCAATAAGTTGCTTTTGAAAGTCTCTTATGCTTGCCAAGCCTGCATTTATTTTGATCAAATGTACAGTGAAAACAGTAATATTGTGAAATAATATTACAATTTAAGTTTAATCTATTTTGAAATGTAATTATTCCTGTGATGGAAAATCTGAATACTTCTGTTACCTGCTGTCTTCCGTTTCACATGGTCCTTCAGAAATCATTCTAAAAAATATACATAATCTCACTGACCCCAAATTTTTGAACGGTAGTGTATATCAGACTGATCTGTGTCTCAGGAGGGGCGAGAAGTCAATGAATGCAGAAAAACATGAATCTTACTCTGAATCTTTGTATCAGTTGTTATTGTAAGTGCACAACTGTTAAAATCTAGCAAGAAAAGTGAAATTCCTTTTATAAGTAGGTGTAACTGTTATTCTCTTCTTGTTAAGGCGGCATCTTTAATGAATGCGAGTCCTTTCTAGCCTGACCAAGAGACTGTTAAAACTGTATAGCCGTCATGTCAGAAGACTCAATGTTTAGTGTTCTTGATGGACCCGTAGAGCTAGTATCCTGTCAGTAGTCTACTGTATATGTTAATGCCTAACATATCTAAACTAACTAGGGTTATAGTAGTGTTTATATAATTGCCGTCTGATTTCCAAAGAAGAAAAAGAATGACGCTGCAATACAGCTTTATTCAAGTGATGTGAAGTTCCCTTTCTGAGCGTTTCTGCGTTCACATGCTCATTGAAAGAGTAGCAGCTTTGGATCTAAATATGTATTTAGTTATATTACTTTATTATATCAGCATTTAATGATTTAATGAACTCTTTACCTCTATATCCACCCCTTGACAAGCAGTTATCTAGAGCTGTCGCATTTTCTCGTGCAGATTTTTACGATCTGAATGTGAATTGATAGAATTTTATGCACTGAACTAAATGGTCATTAAAGGGGTAGTTTACTCAAAAAAATGACAATTCTGTCACTATTTACTCATCCTCATCTCGTTTCAACCAATGTTTTAATTCCATTGTTGATGAAAAAAGGGGATGTTTAGCAAAATAGTCACATTGCTTTTTTATATACAAGCTAAAAAATTATAAGAGTTATAAAAGTAGTTAGATATGACTTATATACTATAATCCAAGTCTTCTGAAGCCATGTGATAGCACTGTGTAAAGAAAAGGCTCAAATTGAAGTGATTATAGTCATACTCTATATGTACATATTGTAATTTGGCTTCTCAAGACACACTGATGTTTGGTGTCATTGACGTTAAAGGGACAGTTCGCCCAAAAATGAAAATTCTGCCATCATTTACCAACCCTCATGTTGTTCCAAACCTGTATGAGTTTCTTCTTCTGCAAACCACAAAAGAAGATATTTTGAAGAATGTTGGTAACTAATCTGTTTCGGTTCCATTGTATGGACAAAAAAAATTCAATGCAAATCAATGGGAAGCGAAACGGTTTGGTTATCAGCATTGTTCAAAATATATTCTTTTGTGTTCAGCAGAAAAAAAGAAATGGAACTAGTGGGTGGACTATCCCTTTAACATAAGAAAAAAAATCATACACATTTTGATGGGCACAACTAAAAGACGACAGGATTTTTACTTTTTGGTGTACTGTTCCTTTAAATCTGATCTGCTTTAATCTGAACGCCCATTTGGTTATGTGAAATATCTCCTGATTCTAACTAAACCTCTAAGCCTGTTTAGTCAATCAATTAAACCTGTAAGCTGCCTCGGTGCCTTGAGACACACCCACCTCAATCAGATTTGTGACACTAGAGATGTACAAAGCACACTGTCCTATTCTACAATACCATTACATACTCATGAAATAAACTGACATTCTTCAAAGACTTTCATTAATGCTCCATTCAAGTCTCTAATAAAAAAAAATTCCAGATTTGCACATCAATTTCTTTTTGGCCATAATGTAGAATTGTGCATTTGTGCGTTTGACCAAGTATGTAAATGTATAAGGGTGCAATATGGTTTGCAAATGTATTGTGAAGTAGTCTGTGTACGTGTGCTTGTTGCTCATTGTGTTTTAACCAGCGTGGACAAATTATGTGAGACACTACTGTTCAGGGAGGTGGACATTATTCAACTTAATAAAGATCTAACTCATTTAAAAGTGCTTTGTATTCAGGTTTTCTGTTTGAGTCTTAAAACTTAAAAAAAAAAAAAAAAGTGTTTGTTTTTTTTGGTTGGTGATTTTTAAACAAAATCAGTAGTAAAAAAAAAATCATATTTTATTGTTTTGAATTTTCATGCAATTACTCATTTTGACAGTTCACAATGTTAATTCACAAAACAAAACTCGATAAAATATCTGCAGTGAAATATTCCCTTTTTTTTCCCATTCCAAGCCTGTCTGTGTCTAGAAATGGGAATGACGGGTCAGATTGATGTACAGAATGAAAAAACATATTGTTAATCATACTAAACACAGGCAGTCCCAAAGGAGACGGTACATAATGTTTTCAGCAGATATTTGTCCTGCATTAATAGGGCGGTCTGCATGAGTGATGACTTCCTGTTTGTTGCATCATGTACTGTATGTCCTAGGAAACGCAAGCACAGGGTGGATTCTCATCTGGTCATTTTTGACAGCAGGATATGATAAGCAGGGAACACCTGACTTCCTCACTACCGGTCACGGAATATTCTGTCCAACCGATGAATATGCTTACTTAAGGACAAGCTATAGGGGTGTAGAAAAAGTATGTATAAGATATTAAAAGTATGGAATTTTTATTGTTCAAATTGCAATACTGAAAATTACATGCACTACAGTTATTTTTAAATTAATTTAATGTTTTTGAAAAGCCTCTTATGTTATCCAGACTGCATTATTTGATCAAAAATACTATAAAAACAGTAATATTACAATTTTGTAACTGTTTTCTATTTGAATATATTTTAAAATGTAATTTATTCCTGTGATGGCAAAGCTGAATTTTTACTTTAAAAATGTTCAAAAGAAATTTTGAAATAGAACATTTTTGTCATACTTTTGATCGAATTATTGTGTCCTTAATAAATAAAAGTATTAATTCATATGTGACCCTGGATCACAAAACCAATCATAAGGGTAAATTTTTCGAAATTGAGATTTATACATCATCTGAAAGCTGAATAAATAAGCTTTCCATTGATGTATGGTTTGTTAGGATAGGACAATATTTGGCCGAGATACAACTATTTGAAAATCTGGAATCTGAGGTTGCAAAAAAGTCAAAATACTGAGAAAATCGCCTTTAAATTTGTTTAAATGAAGTTCTTAGCAATGCATATTACTAATAAAAAAAATAAGTTTTGATATATTTATGGCAGGAAATTTACAAAATGTCTTCATGGAACATGATCTTTACTAAATATCCTAATGATTTTTGGCATAAAGAAAAATCGATAATTTTGACCCATACAATGTATTTTTGGCTATTGCTACAAATATACCCGTGCAACATAAGACTGGTTTTGTGGTCCAGGGCCACATATATATATATATTTTATATAATTTATTTTACTTGCATTTACAATCAATTTGTTATTACTCATCTACAGAGATCATCTACATACTGTATTTGAAAACATTTCAAACCACTGATTATCTATCAGGTCAGGTGATCTCACCACAAGAGCTGATCAGTATCATTTTGCTGGAATTAATCAGGAAACCTACAGGATTTATACTGTAGATTCATCAGGCGTGTTTGCCAGACAACATCTAAGGAGTGTTGGCACAGTGTGTTGTAGACAGATGAGACAGAGTTAGAGTTTACTGGCACCAAAGCCTGACATGTTTGGCAAAAAACAAGGATTGCCTTTGGCCAGCAGCACCTCGAACCATCTGTAAAGCTTGGTGGTGGAAGCATTATGGTTTTGGGCTGCTGTTGTGCCTCAGGGTCTGGCCAGCCTGCCATCACTGAGTCAACCCTGAATTCCAAGACGGAACCAGAAAGTAGTTGAGGGGAATGTGAAACCATCTGTCTAAAAGCTGAGGCTGAACCACAAGTGGACATAGCAATAACAAGACAATGACCTGAAACACTCAAGAAAAGCCACAAATGAATAGGTCAAAATGAAGAAATGAAGGGTTATGGAATTACAATGTCAAGGCCTACATCTTTCCACAGCAGAAATTCTTACACTAAGACTTTTGTTGAAAAAAATACTTGAAAGAATGTTTGCCCTACTTGTGCTAAACAACTTAAGATGGAAATGTATGTCAAATCAAAACAGCATTAAGTCTGTTGGACCACTGATACGCATGTCATGTTGTAAAAAAGACAAAATATCTCTGACTGAAACCTTTTTTACAAGTCACTCAAAATAATTGATAATAAAAATAAAAGTTTTTATTTCATAACTAAATACAGTTTAGGGTTGTTCATCAGTATGTCCCCTGACCTTGAGTCCTTCCCATGTTGAACCATGAGAGGAAGAGGAAGATTTTGATGATTTGAAAGCTCCCAAACATCCGGCGCTCTAGATAAATCCCTCAGGAAGAGCAGTGCTCCATCACAGCTGGTTAGGGACTCACATGTATCCTTGTGTACAGTATGTCTGCTGTATGTGTATGTGAAAGAGTGAGTGGGATGTGTGAGGTTGTCACATATAGATAAGATTTTACAAAGTGAATACCTAACATTCATTAAAAAAGAGAAATGAACAAAACAAAACACACTGGGTTCAGTAGAATAGCCTTATTAAAACAGATTGAAATTTTCCAGATTTAAATGGGAAAAATATGAAATATTCAGAGTCCTCAGGCAGATACAGGACTGCGAGTATGGCAGCAAGACATCGATCATTTTCATTTTGACAGAATTGTGTATGGTTTTTAAGATAAGGATATCAAGTTCAAGTTCAAGTTGAGCTTTATTGTCATTCTGCTACATGTGTGGACATGTAGTGGAACGAAATGTTGTGTCTCGCGGGACCACGGTGCTACATACCAGTTAAACATAAGATAAACATACAACAATGCAAGTATAAGAAAAACAATAGAGCTATACAACAGTTAACCATCTGACTATACATATACTATAAATGCTATAACTACTATACATAGTTGACTACACATACACAAACTGAGACTGTACAAAAACTTTACATACATACTGTACATGAAATTGTGCAAAAGAGATATTTGTACATAAAATTGTGCAAAGAAATATATTTTGTACATTAAATGTTGTGCAGAAGAGAGATTTGGGGGAAGCAGCGCATAGTGCAAAATGATTTTGTAGTGCAATGCACAAGTAAAAAGATATTATACTATTGAGTCTTTGTAGCAAGGAGTGATTATAGAAAGTGTCTAGTGTGCATATAGTGGGATGAGTGCGTTACTACAGGTGGTTTGTATAGCCCACTCACCTGTGTGTAGCACACTCAGGATTGCACTTAGAAGTTGTCAACAGTATTAATGAGTTGGGTGGGTGGGTGGGGGGGCTGAGGTGTTCATGGTTTCAGAGGGGGACAGGGAGACTAGAGTAAAGAGCTCTCACAGCCTGGGGAAAAAAGCTGTTGAGCAATCTGACAGAGCGAGCTTTGATACTCCGGTACCGTCTTCCTGATGGTAGGAGCTGGAAGAGGTTGTGGGAGGAGTGGGTGGGGTCCTTCACGATGCTGGAGGCCTTGCTGGAACATCGTGCAAGGAAAATGTCCAGGATGGATGGGAGAGGGGCACCGATGATCTTTGCGGCAGTGTCACTGTCCGTTGTAGGGTCTTGCGGTCAGCAGAAATGCAGTTCCCGTACCAAGCAGTGATGCAGGTGGTCAGCACACTCTCAATGGTGCCCCTGTAGAAGGTGGTGAGGATGGGTGGAGGGAGACTTGCCCTTTTCAGCCGGCGGAGAAAGTGGAGGCGCTGTTGTCTCTTCTTGTTGAGTGACGTGACGTTGGTGGTCCAGGTGAGGTCCTCTGTGATGTGCACCCCGAGGAATTTAGTGCTTCTGATTCTCTCCACTGTTAAGCCGTCGATGGTCAGTGGGGGGGTGGTCACCAGAGATTCTCCTGAAGTCCATCACAACCTCTTTTGTCTTACTCACATTGAGGGACAGGTTGTTAGCACCACACCATTCAGCCAGCTGTGCCACTTCCTCTCTGTAGTGCGTTTCATCGTTGTTGCTGATGAGGCCTACCACAGTTGTGTCATCAGCAAACTTGATGATGTGGTTGGAGCTGAACCTGGCAGTGCAGTCGTGGGTCAGCAGCGTGAAGAGCAGCGGGCTGAGCACACAGCCTTGTGGGGCACCTGTGCTCAGTGTGGTAGTGCTGGAGGTGTTGTGGCCGACATGGACTGATTGAGGCCTTGCAGTTAAAAACTCCAGGATCCAATTACAGAGGGAAGTGTTAAGGCCCAGCAGGTTTAGTTTGTGGATGAGCTGTTGTGGGATTATTGTGTTGAATGCTGTTCATTGAGCAAGTCAATGAACAGCATTCTTACATAAGAGTCTTTTTGTTCCAGGTGAGTAAGAGCTAGGTGGAGAGTGGTGCATCGTCCGTGGAACGGTTTGGACGGTATGCAAACTGGAATGGGTCCAGCGTGTTTGGGAGACTGGACTTGATGTGATGCACTTCATCATGATTGGTGTCAGTGCTATGGGACGATAGTCATTCAGACAGGACACAGGTGACTTTTTTGGTACTGGAATTATGGAGGTGGATTTGAGACACGTGGGGACGACTGCCTGGCTCAGCGAGGTGTTGAAGATGTCTGTTAGGACATCCGTCAGCTGTGCAGCACAGTCTCTCAGTACACGTCCAGGTATGTTGTCAGGGCCCGCAGCCTTTCGTGGGTTAATCCTGGATAGGGTCTTCCTTACATCGGCTGGAGAGAGACAGAGTACCTGGTCGTTTGGAGATGCTTGTAGTTTCTGTGCAGGTGTGTCATTCTGCATCTCAAATCGTGAGTAGAAGTGGTTGAGTGCATCTGGTAAGGATGTGTCATCGTCACTGGCCTGTGAGTGAGGAGGACATACTGTACAGAAATGTAAGAACTTGTTTCATTAATCATGCTGATAAGATCAACCATGGCTAAAGAATGCAGCTGTAAAGAGAGTCTGAACACGGGAAGATACAATAAAGATGAGACAATACAGCTCTAACTTCTGTTCCCAATTACTCCACATTATGCATCTGGTTACATGTATCTTTTTGGCAACTAAGAAGAAATTTTGATCTGTCAAGTCAAATTATCACATTCTAAAGTGTGTTTTACACCGGAGAGGAAAATAACTGGAGTAGAAAAAGGGAAATCATTCTTGTGCATGTTTTTGCAGGGTCATCGGGTGTAAAACTAGTATCCTCTTATGAGTACAGTATGTAAAAATATTAACAAATTCAGTTATTAAAGGCAGTTTCTGTGTACTGCAGGTCATGCCTGATTTTCTATTGTCATTGCATTGAATAAATAAAGTCTAGACAGAGAACTGAAGGGACTCGGATGTGGTCAACACTTTCAATGGGTAACAGTGTTTCCTATGACAAGTTTGCAGATTGACAAGTTCTAGCTAGTTTGGGACCAAATGTTTTTTGTTTTTTTTTACATCATTTTAATTTCTTTGCTTATCAGGTTCAAAAATCGTTTAGTAATAGTTTAACTTATCTAATAATTTTCAATGAAGTTATGACACATCAAAGAATACTTTTCTTAGAAAGTGCTGTTCACATCCCTTTTGCCGAACTGAAAGACTGCGTGACGGGTGTCAAGGTTAGGCTGTTGTACTCATGAAAGCTTATATCAAGTTGCTAATTGTTTCAGACGTGGAGAGCCCTTGCCTGACAGGCCTGAAGATGAGCTGGCTGACAGAAATGCAGAGCAGCGCTGAACCCAGGCCACGAGGCCTCACGAGTGTGTTACTCAGCTCTCAGACCTGAAGACACTCTCAAGTATGTGAGGAGAATGCCTCTTAGTATGGGCAAACATGATTAACATCTCCATGCTGAGTTGAACACTCAGTCTCTGGAAATTTTGTATAGTATTTGGTGTAGGTTAGAAGCACAAAAACATCTGTTTGCAGCTGTGTGCACTGACATTTCCATAGAATGTTTATGGAGATTATCTATTTGTTGGTTTGATTTTGACAAAAAAAAAAAAAAGGTTTGCATCATTCTTTACAAAAATGGTTTCACTTACAAACAGTGAGTCATAATTGGAGTTTGTGAGTATTTGTCTCCCCCTAATGCACGACAATGAGTAGCACATGTAAAGCTTTGATTATCAAACTTTAAAGGTGAAGTTTTTAAGACTTTTTGTGTTAAAATACATTCTCTTAACTCAGTTTATTGTTCATTCACTACTAGGTATGCCATTTATGGCTTTATTTCCCCTAAAAGCGACAACACTGAGTCTCCCAGGCACCATCAAAACATTCAGAGCGGTCAGATCATATATGTCAATCATTCCAGATCAACCAATAGCGAGACTTTGGGGCGTGGCTACTGCAGCAGGCTGAGCCAGAGGGTGTTTAGCCAGTGTCGGACCTAGGCTGACATGGGAATAGAAATTCAGATTTGGTTACAAGCTAAACTCTGAAAACTTTCCAAAATACACAGAGACAGAGAACAGGGTAAAACAAGAGTAAACGCTGGCAGTGCTTTTACAAGATGGAGGAATTTGATGGAATGTTTGAATTTCAATAGAAACACAGAACTTGCTGAGTTTCCTCTTGACAGGTAAGCTAAAGATTTTGCCACACATGTTAGCTCTTTAGTGTCTTTTGCCACAAATGTATCTCTCTTCTGTCAAGCCCCAGATAAAATAGTAAGATATTGTAAAGATAATACTCGTATAAGGGTGAACCTAAGGGACGTTTGGAAAGGTTGTTTGAAAGTATGCTTTATTTTTGTAGTTCCACTAGGTGACACTAGTAGCGCAGAAACTGCATACTTCACCTTTAAAGATGCTGTAAGGATTTCTTTCTAATTTTCTCTTTCTTTCCCTTTTTTGTTCTTTACCATGAATAAAATATTAAGCTATTATTATGTGTTTAATATATGTTCATTTCTAACATATCAGTTGTTTTAGAGTTGAATGATGTCAACTCAATAAATAATAATTAATTAATTTGACTAAATTTGTAATATGTTTAATGTTTATCTCTGACATATCAACTGTTTTAGAGTTGAATGATGTCAACTCAATAAATAATAATGAATTCATTTGACTAAATTTGTAACATAAATATGAAAGTATATTCAACCATGAAATATGATAAGAGGCAGTTGATTCCTTTGCATACAGTTTATACACACTGAGCTTTCTCATGAAGAAACCACTTTTTATCAGGGCTGAGTGTAAGAAATAATTATTCTACCATATTCTATTAGCTTAGTTGGATATCATCTGCTGATCATTCCAGAGCACACAGTTATAAGTAACTCAAAATAGCTCCTTGCCATATAAAGTTGCTTGTGTACGTGCAGTCTGACATTGTGATATCTCTGGTTGCATATGTAGTTGTTCTCTTTTCCAAGTGTTTAGCAGTAAAAACAGGATGCAGTAGAAATCCATCTCTGTGAGTGGGCCGGGAGCAATATCCCTGTGGGCAGAGTGGGGGAACCTTGTTCAGCCATGGCCGAGTCTTGAACTTCTCTCCTCAGCACGGGTGAAGGACACACAAGGGCACTGTCCTGTATGTCTTGGCCAAATGTGCAACCCAACCCACTCGTGCCTAGATAGTCACAATAGTCCATTCATATTTATCATAGAGGTCTAGTTTGTGTAAGAAACTAGTCTGCCTCGACCCAGCCTCTACTCCAAATTGTCTTTAAAACTATACTCCTTTCTCTACAAAGAGCTTAATTATCATAAGAGAGAGATTTGGCCGTTTAAATGATATGTAAATAGTATCTCCTGTGACGATTCATCACTCACAGCATGGGAACGGCAGTAGGCCATCGAGAACCATCTGGGAATGGGAGGCTATCACTTTCATTGTTATCCGCAATTTACATTTAAACAGAACTTCATTTACATATGGAGCGGGAAGATGAACGTAATACAGTATAAAATGATTGAGCTTAGGATGTTCTGGGTTCATTCCACCTCCGTTGAACCCAAGGTACTACATGTGCTTTGTCACTGCTATGCTGCAATAAACATCTTCATCAAGATCTTCAAGTCTTCATCACTTTTTCTTACATTTGTTTTGATGCATTTCTACACACTTCCTGTAGTGGTGATTATCACAGATGATTGCTTGTGGCCTCACGGGAATTGCTTGACTCTGTTGTTGTAAAGTCTACGCAGTGGTGTTTTCATAACTTTTACATAATGTCTTCTAGCCTGAACATTTCTCCATTTTTTTCATATTTTAATATGAACTTTTTAATATTATTGAAATTGTTTCAAAAAATCTAGGCTTAAAGACATTATGCTTTAATGTTACATTTGTATGATTCATTTTAAAAAAAATATATATATATATATATTATTAAGGTATTGCTGTGGTTGCTTGGGTGTTCTGAGTACCGGATAGCAGTTATATACTAGCCCAGATCAGTTGTTTTTGATATTTCCATCCCTACATATGGCTCAGGTCCCTCCGTCAGTGCAAGCCTTTGGGAATTTTTTGTTCACACGCCAAAAATGGTCTGATCACTTAGAAACATAAAAGTACTTTTTGTATACATGTCATATTTGATCTTTTTATAGCTATGAAACTGTACCTGGCACCGCCGTACCCATCCCTACTTTGCATGTCATTTTGAGTGAATATCTGTTTTAGGAGATGACTTCTTCCTTCTACAGCCAACCAAAACATTTATGATGCACCAAAGCCCTTCTTCCATGAAATGTCAAGGAGGAATTTCTACTAGAAGTGCCATTTTATTGCTGCGCTCACACAGAGATGTAATGCCCTGGAAGATTGACCTTTGACCTTTGATGTGAGGGCATGTGTGGAGGATGGAACAAAGATGATCGCAAAAAAGTCCCATGTGTTTGGGCAAAGTTCAACATGTGATTTTTCGTTTGGCAGATTTACAGCTTGAGAAAACCCATGAGGTGATAAACGCATGAGGGACAGATCAAGAAAAATACTGAAAATATGTTTGTTGGAGAAGAACAAGTAATCTTGTGTGTCTGAGAGAGATGGAAATAATTACGAACCATTGCTGCTGTGCTCTGAGTACTTATTAAATTTCCAGGGTCATTGTAACAGCATGTAACCTCTGAAAGCCAATAACTAGATACATGACTGTTGTTGTGTTGTGTAGTCAGAAAAACACATTCAAATTCCTTTCCTTATAGCAAATAATACAATTGGATTGCATTAGTGATCATCTTGTTCCAAAATGAGGTTAAAAAGTCTTCTGGTGCTCTTGTCAGTGTTTGTTTAGATCTTTTTGAGAGTCTCGTCTCATAAGGAATTTTCCCAAACTCAGCTGAAAGAACTCCCAGCTGTGCTCTCCTGGGTCAGAGGCCCTGCCCCATATCGGGAGAGTTTCAAGACACTGATTTGTGTGTTTGGATATGCTTTAAAAGACTATAAATGAAGCTAAATGTGAATTTTTAAGCAATAGTTCACTCAAAAAATGTAATTATTTCATTATTTACTCACCCTCAACAAACATGCTGTTATTTTATCTGTAGAACACACACAGAAAAGAGTAAATAATCACAGAATTTTCATTTTAGCTGAAAGATTCCTTTTACCAGTTGTAAAAAATGTTGTACTTGTCCTTGAGTTTGTTATGAAACACTTTTTTTATGATTATTTTTATGTTTTTTCCCAAGCATGGTTACCCCGGACCTAATACGCATCACATGAAGTGACTAATGACTATTGTATCTGTCCCATGTTCTCAGGCCAATGAACACCCAAAGTTATAACCAGGGAGCTGGGGTCCACTAGTGGGCCCCAAGATGAAAAAACAAGCATTAAAATAAGCCAAAATAGATATATGAGGAAGCCTACTAAGTGCCAAAATTGTAAAGCTAATTGGAATTTTATATATATACAGTAGTCAACATTTGAAATGGATCAAAACCTTTCATCAAAGTTGTCCTAAAACCAAAACAATACCCGTTCTTGTCTTAGGACAACTTTGATGAACTTTTTTGATCTACTTCAAATGTTGACTACTATGTATATGTCTATATATATATATATATATATACAGTGCCTTGCAGAAGTATTCAAACCCCTTCATTTTTTTCACGTTTTGTTATGTTGCAGCCTTATGTTAAACCGCTTTAAATTACTTTTCTTCCACAACAATATACACTCCACACTCCATAATGACAAAGCAAATAACAAGTTTTTCACATCTTTACAAATTTATTAAACATAAAAAACTTAAATGATTCCATTGCATAAGTATTCAAACCCTTATCTGGGACAGTTGAAATTTAGCTCAGGAGCATTCATATTGCTTGTAGATGTTACTGCACTTTGAGTGAAGTTAACCTGTGGCAAATTCAATTGAATGGGTATGATTTGGAACGGCACACACATCTTAATAAAAGGTCTAACAGCTGAAAATGCATATCAGAGCAAAAACCAAGCCCTGAGGAAAGAACTGCCTGTAGAGCTCAGAAACAGGTTTGCGTCAAGCCACACATCTGGGGAAGAGTTCAGAAAAAATTCTGCTGCATTGAAGGTTCACAGAATCATGTAGCCTTCATTATCCATAATGGAAGACATTTGAAATAACTAGAACTCTTCCTAGAGCTGGCCTCCTGGCCAAACTGAGCAACTGATGGAGAAGGGCCTTGTCTAGACTGGTGACCAAGATGCTGATGGTCACTCTAGTTGAGCTCCATGATCATATATGCAGATCATATATGCACTCAATCTTCTACTCAGTGAAGACACACAAAAACCCATTTGGAATTTGCAAAAAAGCACCTAAAGGACCCTCAGACTCTGAGAAACAAGATTCTCTGGTTTGATGAACCTCAATTCCAAGCATGTTTGAAGGAAACCAGCTCTGCTAATCACCTGCAGAGTACCATCCAAAAAGTAAAGTGTGGTGGTAGCAGCCTCATGCTCTGGGGCTGTTTTTCAGCGGCAGGGACTGAGAAACTCGTCAGAGTAGAAGAAAAGCTCAGTGCACCAAAATATTGAGATAGCCTCAATGAAAACCCAGTCCAGAGCATTCAGAACCTCAGACTGGGCAGAAGACTCACCTTCCAACAGGACAATGACCCTAAAAACACAGAAGGAGTGGCTTATAGACAACTCTGTGAATGTCCTTGAGTGGCCCAGCCACAGCCTGGGCTTGAACCCAATCAAATATTTCTGGAGAAACCTGAAAATGTGCGTCTGCCCCCATCCAACCTGACAGAGCTTGAGAGGTGAACAGGTGAGGTGAAGAATGGCAGATAATTGCCAAATGCTGATGAGCAAAGCTTGTCGCATCAAACAAAAAAGCCTTGAGGCTATAAAGGTGCTTCAGCTAAGTACTGAGTTAAGGGTTTGAATACTTTTGCAATGTGCTTATTTCAGATTTTTAATTTTTTTATAAATTTACAAAGTTGTGACAGTTCTGTTTTTGCTTTGCCATTATGGTGTATTGAGTGTAGATTGATGTGGGAAAAAAAATGTAATTTAATGTAGTTTAACATAAGGCTGCAACATAACAAAACGTGGAAAAAAATGAAGGGGTTTGAATACTTAATAGATAGATAGATAGACAGCAAAAAAAATGTGATTTAGCTGGGGGGGTTTTATATGTGAAACTGAATACAAAGTATACCTAAGTATTAGCATAAAAAGGCATTACTGATATTATTCTTCTCTGTGAAGACTATTAGACAATGATTACTGTAGTTTTTTCCCCCCATTGTCACTGGTTAACCAGACCAAACAGCTATATGTCTGTGGTTTATCAGTGTGATAATCCCAGAAATTCAGTGCACAGTTGGCCAGTGACTCAAGCAACATTGGCATTTGCCAACAAAACACCTCTTATGGAGTTGTTTACCAGTCTCCTCTCTTCTTGAATTCATCCCAGCACATGACATTTTTCTAGCACAGTTGTCTTTGTTTGGTGATTTCCCACACTCTCATGAAACAAAATGGGGGCAGAAGGGATTTTTTTTTTTTTTTGTGGTTATTTTTTTGCAGGGTAACGTTTAGTAACTTTATTTGTGTTTGAAAATGAGGATGTTTCATAGAGACAAAACCACAACCACATCATTTGCCTGAGGTGATCAGCAAATGTGACATATTATTGCATATTCTCACTTGTCATTAGTGGCATTGCTGGGGCAGTTGTGGCCTAATGGATAGAGAATTGGACTTGTAACCTAAAGGTCGCAGGTTTGAGTCTCAGGTCCAGCAGGGGTTGTAGGTGGGGGGAGTTAATATCCAGCGCTCTCTCCACCCTCAATACCACAACTGAGGTGAGACCCTTGAGCAAGGCAGCGAACCCCCAACTGCTCCCGGGGTGCCGCAGCGTTGGCTGCCCGTGTGTGTATGTACTTGGCCACATGTCACTTCCTTTCCTGTTAATTAAAATTTGTTTTCAGTATTTGAAATAAAGCTAAAATAAAATAAAAATAAATAAATATTACATGAAAAATGTAAAAAAATAAATTAATAAATAATAAATAAATATTAATAATAACAATAATAATTTTGCCTTGACAACTAGCTAAAGTAAATAAGTTTAAGTATTAAAATCACTAAAACTACAACTGAAATAAAAAATAAATTAAAGCTATATACAAATATTGAAAAACAAAAGCTAATAAAAATGACAAAAATAACAAAAATAATTACTAAAACTTGAAATAAAATGAAAACTAAAAATATAAAATAAAAAAATATTAATAAATACTGTAATAGTATAATAAATAACACTAAAATAATACTGTTTGCCATATTATGGGTTGCTGTAGAGGTTTCTTTTCTTTTATATCCATCCAGTTATTTGTCAGAGTAATCATACCTGTTTACATTTCTATCATCAACTACTCTTATGCAACAATGTACATGGTTTATTTAAAGTTTCAAGATATCATTGACTTTTCTGGAATGCCATCTATATTGAGTTGCCTTCTTACAATGGATGATAAGTTTAGGTTCAGAGGGGTTTGATAAGAATGAGACTGAAAGGTCTGTTTCTCATAGCTGTGCAGGTTCTTGCTCAGTTGATAACAATGATGAACAACATCCAATTAATGAAAAATGACATTCCTAAGACAGCACAGGGTTTCTGACAGCAGATATTACGTAAGAAGATAAGGAAAGGGTTGAGGAAAGTCAAAAATACAGACAGTACTTTTTAGAAACGTACATATTTCTGTTTGCCTAGGCCTTTTATCAGCTTCTTGTATCCTGTGTGAAGAGAAAAATTGCCTGTGAGCATGACAGGATATGTAGGGTTATTTTAGACAGAGCTGTTTCATCAAAAGTGATTGATTCAGTGGCTATGTTTATGTTTGACACTGAGGACTCCAGAATAATAATAGTTAGATTGATTTTTCTGAAAAATCATGATCACCAGTTTTTATTTAATTTGTGAATAAATTATTTAGTCTAATAAAGCAGTACAGCATATTCGTTACTCCAGATGAGAGTGTTAAGACCCGTTGGAATGTACTGTATCTATTTTTGTGAAGAAACACGTCAACTGCTCTCATAACAAGAGATTTGAGGATGGCAAATAATTTCACACGCAAATAGCGCTGCTTAGTGGCTCGTCTCCTGCACAGCCTCTTACGTGGCTCCATTACTGAAGCTAGTGAAACTACTTATTTTATTGCTGTAAGATATCCTGACATCTGGTTTTGATGTTACAGGCTGCTCATTTGTGAGTAAGATCAAAAGGTTCATGGTTTTTTTTCACAAGGTCTTTAAACGAGTAGTATCGAAGAGGTTTTGACAAAAAAGTCAGATGTGTCACACAGTACACCAGCTCTCCAAAGATCAAAGCTAATAGTGTATCCAAAGAGACACTGCAAAATGTGAGCTTTAAGCTGTGGGACCAGGACCAATTTTCTGTATTATAATAATAATATTCAATATATAAAATCTGCATTATATTATATTATATTATACACAATATATATATATATATATATATTTAAAAGTCAAGTAAAAAATGTATATGTGTCTGTATACACACACACACACACACACACACAAGTTTCTGTGAATTGTGGGGACCTTCCGTAGACTTCTATTGTTTTTATACTGACCAAATGATATTTTCTATCCCCTAACCCTAAACCTACCCCTTACAGAAAACCTGTTTGCATTGTTACACTTTCAGATAAACATAATTTACTATTTTTAATAATTTTTTTCCCTATATATATAGCACATTTGCAAACTTTGAAAAGTCAAAATCATCCTTGCAGTAAAATGTTTTGTCATGGAATTTAAAATTAACTTAATATGGAAGAAAATAAAATAATAATATTCAGAAGTTTTATTTTATGTAAAAATATTTATATTATTTTATAAAAATAGTATTCAGTATTATTCAATATTACTGATTCATACTGAGTAATTTTTGAGGGTTAGTTCATAGAACATTAATGTGCATGTTATCACTTTTTACAATGTGTGTGTATATATATATATATATATATATATATATATATATATATTAGCAGTAGTAAAAATAATAAATATTAATGTTTGTGTGACTACGTGTACATACTAATATTTATATATATTGTATTTATATACAGATGAGGAATTATTGGCATTTGAGTACCCGGTAAATGTGGGGTTGAAAGGGAAAAATATGATGTTCTCATCAACCTGACCTCCGTCTGTGGTTCTATTTGGAGCTCTGTGGTTTCATATCTTGCTTTTGCAAAAACCCACACCTGCCTATGCATAAGTCAAAGATGACAGAAGCCTCAACTTTAATCATATCTTTCGATCTATTGATATATCGGTCTACATAAATAGATAGATTCTTGATCTTTTTGCATGTACATTTTGTCAGACAAGCAACCTTATATTGTAAACTGAAATATTTGTATTTTGTTTTTGTTTTAGTGTGTTGATATTTTATATTATATTTAGTCATTTTCTTCAGAATTTAATTTCTAAGTTCATTTAAAGGCATAGTTCACCCAAAAATAAAATTGTCATAATTTACTCACCCTCATGTCATTCTAAAACTGTATGACCTTCTGTGAATCACAAGAAGATATTTTGAAGATTGTTTCAACTCTTTTTGTCCATACAATGAAAGTCAATGGGGTCCAAAACATATACTTGTGTTGTACTGACAAAAAAAAATACACTCTGTGTGTCTGAGACATTTGTCAAAATATCTTTTGTGTTCCACAGAAGAAATAAAGTCACATAGGCTTGGAACGACATGAAGGTTATACATTTTTTTTTTTCATTTATTTATTTATTTACTTATTTTGCTGAACTATCACTTTAAAAAAGAAGCATGCACCTTTGAGTAAACCTTTACAGGAAGTCAAGAGTACAAATGAAGTCCAAAGTTTATGTGTTATGCATCAAGAACACTAAGAACAGGATGTTGTGATTCTGAATATAATGCTGACACATTGCTAGAGACAAGTTGAATTAATCATATCACTAATTATGTGTCACTAAATATCCTGACTAAATGGTGTTTATGTTGTTGAGGTGGTGGTCATGTTTGAAAGACACTAATTATATACAGTAACTCAATGGTATTTATTTGTGTTTTTTAGATCTTATATTTAACACAGAGAAATGGTTGTTATAGAGGCAAGTTTGAGCCTAAGAATGGAAGCACTAATGTCTATCATTCTTTGATGAAATATCTGACTTAATAGTCATGTGTGTTTTAAACAGGTCTACATAAAGAACAAGTGCATTGTTGTTCATGGAGGAGCTGTCATGCACAGCCAGTGGGTACAGGGGAACAATGACCTGACACGGTCAGCCCAAAATAGGCTTCACGAGTCCGTACTTACATACTGTATAATCGGATTTAGCAAATAATAAGCATATTTAGCATGCTATCTTGAGGGAGGACTCCAAGCTCGGAATATAGCCCGAACCTGGAGAACTCCCCCATCCCTAATCTGGGATGAGAATAGTTAAGAGTGAGGTGTTGGGGTGGAGGAGAGATGCCGGAAAACTGTCGTGGGACAGAGGTGAGTTGGCTGTATATACAGATACAGGTGCATCTCAGAAAATTAGAATATGGTGAAAAAG
The DNA here is from genome assembly GCA_021397915.2 of Tor tambroides. NCBI lineage: Eukaryota > Metazoa > Chordata > Actinopteri > Cypriniformes > Cyprinidae > Tor > Tor tambroides. Next base: position 47,643 of record JAFVLL020034317.1, read on the forward strand.
TTCATTTTTTCTTGTAACTTATTTCAAAAAGTGAAACTTTCATATATTTTAGATTCATTACATGTGAAGTAAAACACTTCAAAAGTTTTTTTGTTTTAATTTTGATGATTAGAGCTTACAGCTAATGAAAGTCAAAAATCAGTATCTCAGAATATTAGAATATTTACATTTGAGTTTCAATAAATGACCATCCATACAGTATAAATTCTGGGTATCTCTTGTTCTTTGAAACCACAATAATGGGGAACACTGCTGACTTGGCAATGGTCCAGAAGACGATCACTGACACCCTCCACAAAGAGGGTAAGTCACAGAGGGTCATTACTGAAAGGGGTGGCTGTTCAAGGAGTGCTGTATCAAAGCATATTAAACACAAAGTTGACTGGAAGGAAGAAATTGGGTAGGAAAATGTGCACAAGCAACAGGGATGACAGCAAGCTTGAGAATACTGTCAAGCAAAGCCGATTCAAACACTTGGGAGAGCTTCACAAGGAGTGAACTGAAGCTGGAGTCAGTGCATCAAGAGTCACCACGCTCAGACATCTTCAGGAAAAGGGCTACCAAGCCACTTCTGAAACAGAAACATCATCAGAAACATCTTACCTAAGGAGAAAAAGAACTTGACTGTTGCTCAGTGGTTCAAAGTCCTCTTTTCAGATAAAAGTAAATTTTGCTTTTCATTTGGAAATCAAGGTCTGGAGTCTGGAGGAAGACAGGAGAGGCACAGAATCCAAGCTGCTTGAAGTCCAAGTCCAATGTGAAGTTTCCGAAGTCAGGGATGATTTGGGGTGCTGTGACGTCTGCTGGTGTTGGTCTATTGTGTTTTATCAAGTCCAAAGACAATGCAGCTGTCTACCAGGAGATTTTAGAGCACTTCATGCTTCCATCTGCTGACAAGCTTTATGGAGATGCTGATTTCCTTTTCCAGCAGGACTTTAGCACCTGCCCACAGTGCCAAAACCACTTCCAAGTGCTTTGCTGACCATGATATTACTGTGCTTGATTGGCCAGCCAACATGCCTGACCTGAACCCCATATGGAATCTATGGGATATTTTCAAGAGAAAGATGAGAAACAGTCGATCCAACAATCCAGATGAGCTGAAGGCTCAATAGTGCCTCAGCAGTGCCACAGGCTGATTGCTTCCATGCCACACCTCACTGATGCTGGAATTTGTGCTAAAGGAGCCCCGACCAAGTATTGAGTGCATAAATGAACATACTTTAAAGAACTTGAACTTTTCTGTTTTGCAAATCCTTTTTTTGATTGATCTTAGGAAATATTCTAATATTTTGAGATACTGATTTTTGACTTTCATTAGCTGTAAGCTCTAATCATCAAAATTAAAACAAAAAAAAAAACTTTTGAAGTGTTTTACTTTACATGTAATGAATCTAAAATATATGAAAGTTTCACTTTTTGAAATAAGTTGTAAGAAAAAATGAACTTTTTCACCATATTCTAATTTTCTGAGATGCACCTGTATATACTGTACATATCGTGCTAATTAAGTTAATCAACTAGACGAGCTCCACCTGTGCTGAATTGGTTGATTATCTGATTGTGCTCCTCCTGAACAAAAGGTATGAAAAGAACAATTTAATAAAAACCAAGGAATCTTCTGAAAGGAAAATCCTAGATGTTACTCAGTAAATAGTCGTTTTCATATGTCTGTGGTTGAATTGATATTAAACATGATAACGAAACATGATAAGGCATTATTTATGTGGTATAAACTGAGTGAGCAACTGCTGATATATTATCTGCATTCAGATCACACTGTGTGCAAATCTGTTAACCACACAAAACACTTTCAGTTCAACTACTTTTCCACCTTCACCGATAAGTAGAGCTTACCATTTCCTGCATTGAGCCCCAGACTCATTTTCCACCATGCATTTGCAGAAAGGGACTTTTCTTGCATTGCATTGCACTTGAGAGCTTTGGGCATCTTCTTGAGAAGATGCAACCTAAAAATGTTGATGTAAGACAGGTAACTTGTAGATGAGGGTCCTTATGAGGGTCCATCATAAATGTAACGGCATTTTCTATGGAACTTGGATAGAAAAGAAATAAGAGACAAAATATGACAGACTCAAATCGACCACATTTCTCTGGTTACCTGTGTCAGCAATTTACACTAGATTCACAGAATTGAGGAAGGGTACAACAGGAAGTACTACCTCTGCAGGCCACATCACGGTTTTCCCCCGTGCGTGTGATGTCACTTGTTCCTCGTCGGACTCAACCCCTGTAGGTCTGTAGAGTGGAAAGTACAAGCTCACCCCTTTATAAAGCGGACGGCATCAGTGAGGTGATCATCTTCGAGACGATCAGCCACCAATAAAGCGACCAACGCATCAAGATCTGATCAACGAACGACCACAGACCCAAACATGAGGCCCTACTGCATCTTCGTCGCCTGCCTTGTGCTCTTCGCTTTCTGCTCACTGGCTCGCAGTGAATGTGCGTCTTTTACTTTATTGTTTGTAGATAAACAATAGACTATTAATAATCGAATGTATATTTGTTAAGCGTTTTCTTGATTTCTAATTGTATCCCATTTATATATTGATTTATATTAAGTGTTTTAACACAATTTTCTTTTCTTTTTTCCTGCAGTCAGCCAAGGTCCCGACAAGTGCTGCTTTTCTTTTTCCAATATAAAAATCCCAGTAAAGCAGGTTGAGAGTTATCATACTACACATCTTGAGTGCCATAGGAGTGGTGTCATGTAAGTATTTTTGTAATGCCTCAATTAAAATGAATTCAGAATTAATTATGGGAAATCATGAACCATCTTTTCTTTTGAAATTTCAGTGTCTTCACAAAAGCCCAAAAAGAGATCTGTGTTGACCCGACAGAGAGATGGGTTCAGAGGCTGATAAACTTGGTGGATGATCAAAACATGAAGGAGATGTCACAGAGCAGCTCTGGGGACAGCGAATAAGATGTGAACGGCTCTTCACTTTTCAAACTATTGAATTGAACAATTTTCAAACTGATTTTAAGCTGATTTTATTTAAAAGTAATAATATGTATGCACCTGCACAATGCTGTTAATCAATTAAGAAGACTGTGATATATATTCAAATATATTCAAAGCATATTTAAGATAGAAATGTAATCTGAACATGTTTTAATTTTTTTACTTTACTACATGCAAAATAAAGATTATGCAAAGACACTGTGTCAATGTTGTCTTTTCTTTTCTTTTCTTTTTTTTTGAAGAAAAAAATCTATAAATAAAAAATGAATAAAAAATAAATGAATTTTAAAAAAGAACGAATATTTAATAATCAACAATTGCACTAGCAATGTGAATATTGATACTGCTTATAATAACAATAATAGTCCCTTTTGTAATAATATAATATATTCAGTGGTAAAATGCACTAAAGGTTTTTATTTGTACCAGATCTAACTCTAACTAATTTTTGTTTTTTGTTGTTTTTTTTTGGCTCATTTGGATGCTAAGACATGGAGCACTTTTTATTTTTTACCTATTGTACGGATCCAATAAAGATCTGTTGGACTTTTATAAGAGAGTACTTTGTCACTATAAAAACATGCTACAATTTTTTATTTTTTTTTACACTGCCTCTCTGCCTTGACAATGCTCAGAGTGTTCATGTATAGAGAAATCATTCCATGGCATGAAAATGAAGCTTTATATGTTTTGTCTATATATGTTCTATATTTCTACTGTATTATTAAGGTTATTATTAGCTTCTATGTAACTGCTACTATTGCAAAAACAATGCCACTGTCAGACTGTGCAGACAAAAAATAAATAAATAAAAATGAAATCAATTAAAGCATATCACTGAGCATTTCTTTGGGAACTTTACATTAAGCTGTACTGTAAATATAGTTCAAGTTAAATACTGATGCAACTTTTTAAGAACTATTTTAAGAATAATTATATTAGATTTGATTTGATTTGATTTAGGGTTTATATTATAAACACAAATACACGTGTGTGGGTTGTGTGCACATGCATGTGTGTAAGAGAGCGTGAGTGTGCGTGTGTGATGGGATAGTTTACTACTTTATGTAAATAATATAAAACAAGAAATTTGACACAAACAAACCAAAGATAAGTTTCCTGTTGACTCTTTTGATCCACTCATATTCGCTTATATTCATGAGCACAATGAGTCTGTCGGCAGCATTTGTGTGGTTGCTTGTTACCACTGTGTGAATCTGTGGGTGACATTTTTTTCCCAACTTATATTCAGGCTTTTGACGCTGTTGCCCAAACATGAACTATTAATGATTAATTTATTATCGTTGCTGATACTGTTCTTTGTATCAATATAAACTGTGCTGTTTTAAAGCTTATTCTGTAATAATCACTTACCACTTGTTCTTGACATCATATCTTTTTTTTTCTTTTTTCATGTCATCATGTGTTCTTCGAGGCTTGTCATGCTTCTATTTTTTTTCTTTCTTTCTTTCTTTTTCTTTTTCTCTCAGCTTTTATTTATCTGCTTTTTTAACTTTTCTAGTTTGCCTAAAATTTCTACATTATTTTAAATGTTCCCTGTTGACTTTTTTTAATTATTATTTTGTATATTTCTTTATTCTGTTCTTTGCATTTTTTTTCAGTTCACACATACTTGTTAATCTAAATAAAAAAAAAACACTTTCTTTTCATTTCTTGTAAACTTTTCATCCCTTTTCACTGCATGCACTTCATTATCTCTACATACTATTTTTAATGTGCTATGATTTTATACCCACTAGTCCATATCTTGCGTACAGTTTAGCATAGATATGCTGTGAAAGTATATGAAGAGCCTTGGAAACAGAGGACATTTTTATTAAAGTAATATGCAGAAAATGTTACGCACAACAGGAAATATTATGCTTATAGACCACATTGTGGTTTCTCCAAGCCCCAGTTGCATGTGTAGTAGAAAAACAGGCCCATGTGGCGAGCATATGCATGACGACCTGTCAGGGACAACACAGCAAGTCAGAACCATAGGCTTGAACATGAGGCCCTACTGCATCTTGACCGGCTGTCTTCTGCTCTTCACTCTCTGTTTACCGACCAGCTGTATACGTGTGTCTTTTTCTTTGTTTTGATTTTGTTTATTTTATGAAAGACTAAATGTATGGCAATTGGCATTACTTTCTGTCATTTCTGTACCTCTTTTAACAAAAATCTGGTCAATTAACAGTTTTTATATCCACATTTTGCTAGGTAAAATTGCAGTTTTGCTGCTTTTCATTCCTTGACAAACAACTACCATCAAAATTGATTGTGGATTACTATGAAACACATCAAGATTGCCACAGGAAAGGTATCATGTAAGTGGTTTTGTATGAATGAATAGCAATTACAAATATATGAAAAACTGAATCAAGTTCTGCATGATCCAGAACTTCCATACACAATACAATTCCACATGCATTTTGAAAAACGTAGCTGAAATAAATAAATGTGCTGTATGTGTAATACACAAGTGAATAGGACAACATGTCAAAAGGCATGCATGTCTAATTCAGGCATGTTGTTTGGTTCATAACATCACAGCAAATAAATAAATAAGATTAAACTTCAAAAGGCTATGAATTCATAAATATTAGCATTGCACATTTCAAAGTCAGGTGCTGCACTCCTTTACTGGGGAAACACTATGTTTCTGCTGTTCTGAAAGCCCCAACTGATGGCAGAAGATGAATTTGCATTTTCAATAAGCCTGTCTGCTGTTTTTGTTCAGACCATTGCGAAAATTTACCCATATTTTTAAGCAACAAACATACAGTTGTAAATATCAACTGGTGGAACGTCAAGAAGCTAAAGAACCTTTGACTGAATGGTTCTTTGTGAAACCAAAATTTTTAAGAGTGTATGTAACTCAATGAGTCATCTTCCTTTTCTTTCATCAGACAGACCTGTCTTCTCTCATCTCTATTGTGCCGCTCATTCTGTTTGCCTTCACTTCTCTTCTTCATTTGGAGCCTGGTGTTAAGATATTTTAAGTTCCTGAAATATTTGGTTCTACTGAGTGGTGCTGACATTTCACATATTGTGGGTGTATCCTTGAGACAATGTGTGAACAAATGGTACTGAAAATATTAGTGCACTCTCCTCAAATTGCAACCTGTTTAATGAATTATTCTGAAAAGGCAATAAAGTTTCAATGTTAAGCATAAACTGCAACTGTTCACATATTCAAAACAATTAATAGTTTGTGTAATATGATAAATTGTCTGAGCTGTTTTGCCTGATACAGGCATTCAGGTAAACAGGTATAAGGAAGAGAAAACATGAGTGAGTAACCTTTGCTAGTCTAGACTAATACAAAATGAATACAGTACTGCACAGTGTTGACAAAAATGCCTGAAATAAACATTTTTGCTCATCTCAGATGAGTCTGGAGCACAGGCCTCCAACCCTGCTTCTGGAGAACTACCTTCCTGCAGTTTTCAGTTCCAACCCACCTGTTCGTAATTATCAAGTAACCCTGAACACATTGATTAGCTGGGTCAAGTGTGTTTGATTAGGGATGAACTCTGCAGGAGCAGGGTTAGAGACCCCTAGCCGCGAGTAAAAATGGATACCAGGCCTGCTGGCCAGTTGCTCTTTCTGACTGCTAGAGGTCGCTATTGTATCACAATTCATTGATGTAAATTGATGTAAATCTTGAGAAAGGCACAGTGGACCATTTATTAATTTTCAAAAAATTTGCCTCCAGAGCACACTAAATTTCTCATGGCATGAAATTAACAAGGTTTATTCCATATGAAACTGAAAAAGTCTATAAAGAAAGCGCTGTCATTTCTTTAATGCAGTGGGTTGTGGACAATATTAGCCCGTGCAAATGCGCTTTTTCACACATATATTCACAGGAAATAGTTTAGTACATCTGGTTCTCTTTTACATACCATTTCCAATGTATGCTACCATTTTACACCCACTAATTCTCATCTTGCTTACAGTTTAGCATGATATTATTTGAAAGCATATGAAGAGCCTTGGAAACAGGATATTTTCAAGGTAATATGCAGAGAACATTATGTACATACTAAAAGAAACATTAGTATCATTTATAGACCTCATTGTGGTTTCTCCAACCCTCAGTGACATGTATAGTAGAAAAACAGGCCCACTTATAGACACAACCATGCATCACCAGTGAGATGATCACTGGTGACAAGCCAGCAACAACACAAGATATGGCGAGATGCATTAAATAACTGACCAAAGTCTTGATGCATCTTCATCGGCTGTCTTCTGCTCTTCGTTCTCTGTTCATTGATTTTTTTTTTTTTACATTTTAGGCAAGTGCTGCTTTTTCTTCTCCAAAAACAAAAACAGCTCTCAAGTAAAATTGTCGTGGATTACATAAAGCACACCAAGACTGCCCCAGAAATGGTCTCATGTAAGTATTTTTTGTAAGTACTTAGTAAGCTTTTGTATCATTATGAAATCTTAAATAACTCTCTTTGAAATTCTATTTTCATGACAATCATGCAGAAGAGAACTGGTTTCAGGCATTGCGTATCCTCATTTTATATGTTGTCAACTGGTCTCTTTTCCACTCCAAGTGACGCATTTTCCATCATCGTTAAGCATTTCCATTACCATTAAACATTAATGAGAAGCATTTATAAACATGTCCAACAAAATACACATTTAGAAACATATTTTTACTCTAAAGATTTTAACACTGCATTGTTTCACAGCGTACAAGTTTAATAGCATGATAAAAGATTGAAGTGCAGATGAGCTGGGCCTAAACACTTTCATATCAACTACATTTCCACCTTGACCAAAAGAGCTCACCATTTACTACATCAAGCACCAGTCTCATTTTACGCAATATTTTTGCCTTTGCACAAAAAGACTTATTGCATTGAACTTCGGTGTATCTTCTTGTGAAAATGATACCTAAAAAATGAACACTGTAAAATAATGGGGTCCTCGTAAAGGGTACTCCATATATTTAAAAACATTTTCAACTTGGACTTGCAGTTTAGGCTAGATTCACAGAAGTGGGGAGAGCTACACAGGAAGCACCACCTCTGAAAACCACATCATAGTTTTTCCATATGCATGTGATTTCACTTGTTTTTTTGCTGGACAGAACAGATTTGTATAGAATTGTATGTTTGTGTAGTATCAGTGAGGAGTTCACACACAAGATGACCAGACATTGATACTGATCAACAACCAACCACCTAGACATGAGGCCCTACTGCATCTTCATCGTCTGTCTTGTGCTCTTCACCTTCTGCTCACTGACTCTAGGGTAATGTGTGTCTTTTTTATTATTTCTTGATTTTTCTTTGGAAATGTCTGGATAAACAACTGCTAACAATTTAACATGTATTTATGAGGCATTTTCCAGATTATTAAAGGGGTCATGAACTGCATTTTTTTTTATTGTTTCATAATGTTTCCTGAGGCGCACTTATAATGTTATGATTTACATTAAACATTGTCATAATTTAGACTAAAAGACTATTTTCTTCCCTGATTTTAGCCCTCGGATTTGAACGCTTGTTGGAAGGGATGTAAACGCCCACTGCTATGACTGGATAACATCTTTGCATATGAAATAAGTTGAGCCCATGAATGCAGTGATCTTGTCGATTTCAATGTGTAGTTGACCGTTAAGTCACTAGCTTGATTTACTGATGCATGAACAGCAATAAATGATTTTGAGACAAAGAACATCTGACTGTACATGAATCAAACATATCAGAAATCACTGATCGTGTACCAAAGAATCCACAGTGAAATGTACTGAACAAACAAATAATGCACTACTGAAGCATCCACATAGTTGAAAATAAATAACCGCCTTCCTAGCATTAGGATACTTTGGAAGGGAATATTTTTAGTTTAGACGCAATAATGTAGAAGTAGGCATTGATCTGATTCTGAAGAGGCGGTCTTTGATGCACTATGACTTCATAATATGACAAATTCTGAAACGAGTCGACTTCTGTTTCAATAAAAGCTGTTTTTTGATTAACAAGGAAGTTTTGAAGTTTTGAGAAACTTACAGGATGTTTTTATAGTACAATGACCTCTTACATGTCAAAATATCCAGGAAATTTTGATTTCTCAGTTCATGACCCCTTTAAATGTATCTGGGTTTGAACACAATGTTAATTCCATTGCATTTTTCATCTGTATTTTTTCCTGCCGTCAGCCAAGGTCCCGATGAATGCTGCTTTTCTTTTTCCAATGTAAAAATCCCAGCAAAGCAGGTTGAGAGTTATCATACTACACATCTTGAATGCCACAGGAGTGGTGTCATGTAAGTATTTTTGTATTTTTGTCTTAATTAGAATTAATTAGAATTGTAAATTGGTTATGTAAAATTATTAACCATCTTCTATCTGAATTTCAGTTTCATTACAAAAGCTCAAAGGGAGATCTGTGCTGACCCGACAGAGAGATGGGTTCAGAGACTGATAAACTTGGTGGACTCGCGTGCATTTCGTCTTTTCACCAAACCTGAGAGGCCAGTTGCTCTCTCTAAAGTGGACACAGAGGCAAAGTAAACTGCTCGTTACAGTATATATCTAATGCTATTACATTTTTTAATACAAAAAATACTTTGTATCTTGTGAATTCCTGTAATTGACTGAGCAGAACATGTGATCATATAATTTATTCATAACATATTCAAGCAAAAACTTAAATGCAAATATTGGCAGGAGGTCTTAATATTATCTAAACCCTTGACGAGCCTTGTCAAAATGATATTGTTCTTCCCTCCTGAAAGGAAAGCATCACAGTCAATCAGAGCACCAAAAATTACACCACTCCAGCATCCAGTGGAAACTATCAAAGAGTCACATGACTGGTCAGATTTTCTCCTCTTTTATGATAGCTGTTAACTCAGGAAGTCTTAATCTAAGCCCTTAGCAAGCATTGTTCTTCCCTCCTGAAAGGAAAGCATCAGAGTCAGTCAGAATGACAGAAACTACACCACTCCACCGACCACAGGAAACAACTCTAGTCCACGTCAAAGATTCATATGACTGGTCAGATTTTCTCTGCTTTTATATCTGTTAACTTAGGAAGTCTTAATCTAAATCTCAGGAGGATTTTTTTCATCATAGTTAACAATGTAAAAACCACAATGTAAAATGTAATGTAAAATGTTCTAATGTAAAAACCACAAACACTGGGGCAGAAGTATCCTTATTGTCGAGTTATATAATACAATTTAATATCCTAGTAGCTATGTTGCATACTGTACAACTATTGTGCGAATGGCAACTATTTCTGTGTTTTTTGTGAAACACACAGAACACAGAGAAATGCAGATCCCAAATAGTGAGCATGCATACACCAACAGAAATGTACCAAATCCAATAGTCTAGGACAGTTCATTAAATTCATTAAGATTACTTTATCAAAGAAGTTTCACTAAAAGCTTCCAAGACAGAGAAACAACAGCTTTGATATGTGTGACATTTGAGCCATATTTGGAACATAATGTACTGCATGTTAAAAAAAAAAAAGAAGTTATTCTTAAAGGACACTTAAAACAATTCCTTTCCATGTAAATACAAAAACAAGTCCATTTCTGTATTATATATTATAAATGAGCTCTCTTTCATTTGTGCCATATAGATCAACTCACTTCTGCATGCGCCCAGGAAGAGAATAACTACAGCATTTCTTATCTGCAGTATGTTGAGACATCAGGGCCAAGGAAACCATGTCATCTGTTAATGTAGAGTACTACATTGTGAAGAAATGAACAATCATCTTAAACAAAAATATTATCAATTATATTTTATAAATAGTTATATAGTTTGTGTGTGGCACCTACTGTAAATGCTACTTTAAGTATTGTTTTTTGGCTCAGACAGAAGAGAATTTCTAGAATTTAAAATTGTGCCCTCTAGTAAGACACTAAAGTACTGCACATTAGGAATCAATCTAATCTATGCAATACAGTTCCATATATAGTACAATACATCTGGCATTTTAAATACAAACAGGGTAAATAAATGAATGTATGTATAATACACAAGTGAAGAGGCCAACATGTCAAAGCACATGCGTGTTTAATTCAGGCATGTTGTTTGGTTTATAATGTCATTGCCCAGAGGACGAAACTGTTCTTTTTTTCTTCGTCTTGCATATATATTTCTAAAACCCCCCATTTTTTTCAGAAAGGATTTTCAGCATTTGCAGGACAGCTCAATGTGACATATTCTATGTATGTGTATTATTTAGGAAAAACTACAAACTAAATCCTGCACTGTGCATCACACAAAGCAAACGTTACTAAAAGGCTCTTTTGATTGACTAATGATAGCTAATTCAGTAGCACGCTGAGGCTGTCAGCAACATTTGTGAGGCTGATTGTTACTACTGTGTAAAACTGTGGGTGTTTGGCATGTTAACCCTCCCCTTTTGTCTTTTCTTCAGGAATTACTGGAAGTCAGATTTTTTCATGAATCTCTCCTTGACTTCTATTCAGTCAAATTCTATTTCTTAATCTTTATAGCCACGTGGACTACTATAATTGTTCATTTAATGTTAACAATTATTATTTAAAGAAATGCCTTACCCTAACATTTTTGCAAGACTTTTTTTTTACATGAACCATTTCTTTAATGATTTTGTTCAAACTCATCCTTGTTTTGAATGTCATATTCCCTTAATTCGACAATGTATTAATCATGTATTCATTCCTATTGAATCTCATTTCATCTTTTCTCACTTTTTCTTCATTTCTTTCAGTTTTTGTTTCCTTTTCTTTCTTATATTTGTTTTACGCTTTTATGTTTGCCTTTTCTGCTACCTATTTTATTTTAAGTTTTCTTCAGGCCTTTTTGAATTTTATATTTTAAACAATAAAGTAGGCTGGTTAGCATGGTCCTGTTTGCCCCTGCTGTTAGATGCATAAATTGGGAATAATAATTTTTTTATATGTATTTTTTAAATGTTTTAGCAGTCCAGGACCCAAGTTTGAAATTGACTTTAATTTGTTGTGATTAATTCAAATGTAGTTTTCTTCAATGAAGTTCCTTTTTTTTGTCAGATAGTCCTTAAATAAAGTAAATAAAGAATATATAAGTCTTTGTCATCCTTCAAAGTGAGTCATCCATCCAGTCCTTTGATTCTCCATTGTCTAGTTGAAGCTCTTGGATTGCTGTATTCCCTTCAGTCCTCTCAAAGAACTTATTCCAGATATTCCTGGTTCTTCTCGCTCTTCTCTCATCAGCAGTACTATGCCGTCTTCTACTCATTCAGCTTGTCTTCAGGTCCTAAAATCTCATTGGAACCTGTCAGTTACCTCTCTGACCACTAGTGGCCGCCATTACACAACAATTCAAATACAGTTTCGGGTTTTAACTAGCACCATTATCAGCCTCTTAATATAGGCCTATATCATGGTTATAAACATATGTGCACTTTTTTATATGTTTATTTATAAGTTCATAAGTTGTATGTATGTATAACCCTCAATTATTTTCTGAGGTTTTGGCAATTTTGGCCTATAAGCTTCGATATTATTTCGTACAGAGCAACTGAAATGAGACATGTGCTTTTTTATTTGTCTGTCACAGGGCTGCAAATTGAATATTTCATTCCAAAACGATCAGCAGCCAAGAGCTGAGCTGAGCAGAGCAGAAGACTGCAAGTAAGCGTCCAACTGATCCAGACAGCTTTAATGTAGCAGATAAGACATGAGACCAGACAGGTGGTTGCAAGCACTGATGCCAGCCAGTGTGTTTTTTCTATCGCAGATTGTGGACAAATGGATTTGAAATGTGTTGTATTCAGAATTGACAATCAAAATGCAAAAATGACTTCAGGATTAATTGTCCTGCCTATTCTTCATTCAGCTTATATCTGCATTATGGTGATAAAATTGAAAATCAGTTTTAAAAAAAACATAGTGAATCAGCTGGCTTTATAAAACAGACATTATGACAAAAAAACTACTATCACATTTTGATTACATAAACAGTTGTTTATTCTACAGCCTTTGGTGGACGAAAGCTTGCCTCAATATATTTTGTGCATGCATCTCTACTCCCCCCTCCTCTTTTGCCTGAAGGGCCAAAGAAATATTAAAAATGAGATATGAAGTAATCATTAATATTAAGCCCACAGCCACTCTTGTCCCTTCAGATGGAAAGCTATAACATGATGTCCTATTATTATAATGCATTTGATACTTCTTCAGTGTCCTGATTTCTAAAACCACATGGAATACTAAATGCATGCAGCATAAAGAAATGCTAAAATGACTTTTTAGCATTTCACGTTACACATTTACAGCTGACGTCATACAAGAAAGGTTTTATATTAACCACATCCGCCTAGAATACCCTGTTGCTAGGTGACCTAACAATAAAATGCCTGACTTTGGGACGGTGGGGGGAAATGAAAATTATCAACCTACAGAGGGCTGAATTCAAAGACACCCTGAAAATGAAAGTGAAAAAATGATACAGCAGGCTAGTCCATTTTGCTGAAATTTCATTGCAGCAACTCAGAATAGTACTCAGTAGTTTGTATGGCCCCCACGTGCTTGTATGCATGCCTGACAACATCGGGGCATGCTCCTAATGAGACGACGGAGTCTGGGGTATTTTCTCCCAGATCTGGACCCAGGGCATCACTGAGCTCCTGGACAGTCTAAGGTGCAATCTGGCGCCGTCAGATGGACCGAAACATAATGTCCCAGAGGTGTTCTATTGGATTTAGGTTAGGCGAGCGTGGTAGCCATTCAATGGTATCAATTCCTTTATCCTCCAGGAACTGCCTGCATACTCTTGCCACATGAGGCCACCAGGAGCAACCCAGGACCCACTGCACCAGCGTAGGGTCTGACAATGGGTCCAAGGATTTCATCCCGATACCTAATGTCAGTCAGGGTGCCATTGTCTAGCCTGTAGAGGTTTGTGCGTCCCTCCGTGGATATGCCTCCCCAGACCACCACTGACCCACCACCAAACCGGTCATGCTAAACGATGTTACAGGCAGCATAACATTCTCCACGGCTTCTCCAGACCCTTTCACTTCTGTCACATGTGCTCAGGGTGAACCTGCTCTCATCTGTGAAAAGCACAGGGTGCCAGTGGCGGACCTACCAATTCTGGTGTTCAATGGCAAATGCCAATCAAGCTCCACGATGCCGGGCAGTGAGCACAGGGCCCACTAGAGGGCGTCAGGCCCTCAGGCCACCCTCATGAAGTCTGTTTCTGGCTGTTTGGTCAGAGACATTCACACCAGCAGCCTGCTGGAGGTCATTTTGTAGTGCTCTGGCAGTGCTCATCCTGTTCCTCCTTGCACAAAGGAGCAGATACCGTTCCTGCTGATGGGATAAGGACCTTCTACAGCCCTGTCCAGCTCTCCTAGAGTAACTGCCTGTCTCCTGGAATCTCCTCCATGCTCTTGAGACTGTGCTGGGAGACACGGCAAACCTTCTGGCAATGGCACGTATTGATGTGCCATCCTGGAGGAGTTGGACTGCTGTGCAACCTCTGTTGGGTCCAGGTATCGCCTCATGCTACCAGTAGTGACAGTGACCCTAGCCAAATGCAAAACTAGTGAAAAACAGTCAGAAAAGATGAGTAGGGAAAAAAATGTCAGTGGCCTCTACCTGTAAAACCATTCCTGTTTTGGGGGTCGTCTCATTGTTGCCCATCTAGTGCTCCTGTTATTAATTTCATTAACACCAAAACAGCTGAAACTGATTAACAACCCCCTCTGCTACTTAACTGACCAGATCAATATCCCAGAATTTTAATTGACTTGATGCTATACTCTGATTAAAAAGTGTTCCTTTAATTTTTTTGAGCAGTGTATATATATATATATATATATATATATATTACATTTCAGTTTTTTTTCTTCAAAATTATCTGTGAACTGTCTGTTTTAAAAAGTGATCAAACTAATCTGTGCTATAAAAGCTTTACATTTTATTTTTAGATTTATCTAAAATCTCATTTTCAGGTCTGTGCTCAAAATGTACTGCATAAATGTAATTTAGTACCATAAAATCCCCTAAAAATACAAAATATTAAATAAAAACATCAGAGTCTAAATTGAAATAAAAAGGGTCATTTTTGACCACCATGTGAAGAGCACCAGAGGGTTAAATCGATCAGAATATCTTTATTATATCAATCATATTGTTTTATAATTTTCTCACATTTTCCATGCTATGTGCATGTTCAAATAATGGCACAAGAAGAATGTTATGCAGACTGCTGCAGGTCTGCAGGCTGGGAAATGGCAAGTGTTCTGATTAAGTGCCACGGCTTCAGACCCACAGCTGTTGACACAACAGACCCAGATGGTTTTGATTTGCAGCTTGCTTCATTGTGATGGCTCTGGCTTTGGATGGCCTTTTGAGTCAAGGTGCAACACATCAGCATTTTCAAAGACTGTCAGTGACAGCCCATGGCTCACCAAAGAGTATCCTTCTGGATAAACAGCGGGTGGATTTTCCTAGAGGAGGCAAAGGGAGACTGTGGTTTTAAAAAAGGGAAAATAAAATCAACAGGACAAAAAATAAACACAATTATGTTTTTAAATGATCTGATTGTTTCATTTTTTCAGTAATACTGTTCAAGAATAGGCTAGCAGATACAGTTTTGAGAAGGATGAGGTGTCTATGTTTGCCTTCCTGGAGCTCACTGTGTTGTAAATGAGCTCCTAAAACATCGCATGAAAGTGAGATCTGAAAGGTGACTATATATGGTTGTTGTAGCCTACAGTATTTTAAGCAATATAAAAACATTCCAAAATCCATACAGATTTAAATATATAAAGAAATTAGTATTTAACTTTTTGCGTTAAAAGAAAGTCGTGTTAACTGAATTTTCTTTTTTGCGTGTACGAAAATGCTTTTAAATTCCGACAGCGAAACTGTTTTACCGACTTTGAAGACACTGAGAATAAACATTTAACTGGATATCAGTAATATTTCAAACAATCGGGATAATCCAGTTATAATCTGTTGATCAGGTCCGTTAAAGTGACCACTGTGACTTTAAATCCATTGTGTAACGATCTACTATCGCTCACTGACACAGTAGTAAGTGTGACGCCTTCAGTTCACTGCGCGCACTCATTTCAACATAAAGCTTACGCTCGCGCTGGAGCTGCGCCTGATAGTGTCCAGTACACACCAAAACAAGGATTTCAAGCTTTGTAAGTAGGTTAAAAAATCCAGAAATGGACCAGAAAGACACAGAAATGAACGAAAAAGGAGTTTCTTCTTCTACCAGTGGAGTTGTTGTTCAAGTCAGGGAGAAGAAAGGAGCTTTACGCGCTGCCATCCCCTATATGCCTTTCCCAGTAGCTGTCATCTGCCTGTTTCTCAACACATTTGTGCCCGGACTGGGTGAGTACGACGAGGCGATTCGCTCATTTACACACAACCACCTGACCTGCGAGAAATAACGCTGTATTTACACCGAAATAAACTGCATTCCATCAAGTTGTTTCAGTGCGCGCTTCAAGTTATTTAAATTTGCTCATAATCTTACATACTTATACAGTTTAAGTATATGTACACATACACTACATAAGGTAGGCTATATTGTATTGCTTGTACTTATTGTTTAGCCTGTACTTTGCAACTGCGATTGGAATACTTTGATTAACGCTTATTATATTTGTTCATTCATCTAATTCATTCATGCATTCCTTAATGTTCTTTTATTGTTTTTGGTGATATTTTTGTGTATGGGTCAATGACGTGACGTTAATTTTTTGTACGTGTTTATTACTTAACACAACAAAACAGAAACATGCAGATCATACAGACAAATGGATCCACCTACAATGAAGGTGTTTTCAATTTCTGAATTAAAATCTATTTTTATGTATTTGTGGGGCATGAAGTCAAACATGTGGGTGGTACAATGAAGAAAAAGTCTCTTCAAAGGCTGAAAATCTCAACAAGATGACCCTTGAGTAGGTTGGCTAACCTTGTGTTATTATTGCTTAGGAAAATAAATACTGAATAAGTTTTGTTTGTATAAAAGTGGCACAAGCAACATGCAGAAAGCCGTGTTGTTGTCATGTGACAAAAAACATAAATAGGAAATGATATCATGGTTAGTTCAAGTTGTCAAATAGTAAAACCCAAAGAAAATGCTAGAATATTTAGGCTTGTGATTTAAAATGCATGAAAGTATATGTTGTTACTTGGTCATTTTTGGTAGAAATTATTTTTCAAAAATGCATAAAATCAAAATAAATTCAAAGATTATATTTCTAACAGCCAGGCACGTGTTTTAAAATAGATTATTTTTATGATCATGAACAACATTATTTCTTATTGAGCCATAAAGCACCAAAGCACACTTGGAGTATCTGGACAAAAACAGGATCAGATCGTGTTTCTTGCTGACATTTAGGTCAAGATTCAATATGAGCTGTTTTTTATTTCATCTCATGTCCGATTTTTGAAGTGTGGTAACAGATCCATCACGTGCATCCGAGAGCATACCAGAACAGATAATCAAGACGATCATAAATAATTGCATCCACTCCATTACCCTGATTGATAACTTGACCTTTTCTCCTTCCTAGCCGGTCCGTTCATCCATCTCGATGTTGTCATTTCCAACTTGATTCTCAGTCATGTTTGTTCGGTCTAAGTAATTGCTTATCTCTGGTATCTGGTCATGTGTGTGATCAGCTTTTGCGACCATCTTCTTTCATCCAACACGCCTCTTTTCTTAATTGCCAATAGATTGGGCCATGATGTCAGTCTTCAAAGACAAAATGGATTGTTTTATTTCTCTTTTAAGAATTTAGGACCACTGCATTAGACACATTTAAAGCATCACTTTGTAGCTTGCAATTTCCGAAGTATAAAAGCACATGTGGCAGAAGAATATTGATCTCCCTTATGTCTAATAAGGCTGGGAAGCATAACCTCAGGGAATGTCTTTGAAATATGCTAGAAATAGTAACAAAAGAATCATACTCCTGGTTATTTTGCATCAAAGTCTTTCAATACAAAAGCATTGTGCTGAAACTTTACCCTGAACACTGCTAATCTGTGCCAAGTGAATTGTCTTGATAGGTGAGCTGATACCTTGTGGCTCTCTCGTCTTTTATGGATCATGCAGTACATCAGATATCTCTTCTTTTTATCCCCACAGTTATGGATACACACATGGACACAGATTTTACAAATCAATTCAGTTTCAATTCACAAGTTCTCTATTTGATTTGGATTTCAACATTTATTCAATTTATTGAGTTGCATACAAATATTTAACATTTAAATAAGGCAAATCAGTTATTAATATTTTCTACTCCAATTTGTTAAATATAAACATTTAAACTGTTGTTATCCTAACTTTTTTATTACAAATTTATTAAAACATGTAATAAATGAGATGTCAATAACAGGTTAGGGTATTGACTCATTTCTTCGGTAAATTTAACATTAAGTCATTTTATTGATGACTTTTTATGTTTGAAACACTAAACGTTTTTTAACCTACATTCTGATGTTCATTCATTTTTATTTTATTTTTTAAAAAAAGAGATGACTGGTTCATCTCTACGCTGCAACTTGAAATGAGGCATTAAATCACGCCACATTAAATTGATATTGGTTCTTCAAAATGAGAATCAATTAAAGGTGCGGTAAGCAATTTCTGAGAAACGCTGTTGAAAGTGAATCGGGCCAAGTGCCAAAATACATTTGTAGCCAATCACCAGTAAGTACGTAGCATGTTTGTGAATTTGGGGGCGGACCTGTCAAGTGTATGATCCTTTTTAGGTAGGCACATATTTGTTTTGGTGATTTCAAATAACAACTTAGTTTTCTTAGAAATTATTTACTGCACCTTTAAAACCAACTGATATTGTCAAGCTGGCCCTACGTTTTCTGTGCTGATACCAGGGCGTGGGAAATATGCAGCTCTTCTGTGGCATCTTTGCCCAGACTTATGCATCCGGGACATTTGCAGAGCTTGGAATCCATCTCTGACAGTTGCAGTAAGACTGAACATACAGTAATAAACCGGGTGACCGCATCATTCACCCACTTATGGCCCTCTGGTGTTTACATCAATATTGGTTTCATCCATCAGGATACCCCCATTGGACCCGTGCCTCAAGTCATCTAATCTTGCAGTCCACTTCAGCATAGCCTTTCCTCCTCAAGTTTTGGCCAGTCCCTCTGGAGTCTGGAGGACATGGAGTGCTTTTGGAGGACTCAAGCATTCAGTATGAATCAGTGCACACGCTGTATAAATACTTACAGAACGAACATGCATTTTACAGGCAGTAATGTGCCTGTCTCATATCATCTGTGCACGTGGGCATGGTTTACTGAGCTCCTGTCTGCTGCACAGTTGCTCATACATAAACTAGAGCGGAATATTATGACAAGAGAGCCCATGTTTGGATGACGATGATACAAGGGAAAATGCCAAGAGCCAAATGGGGCTCTCTTGAGCACACAGTATGCGCTCGTGTTGTCAGAGACCATTACCACTCTAGTTAGTGAGTCATGCCTGACAACCTGCTCTCCTCACCTTTAATTGCAGATACTTTGCAGGGCATGTGTTGGGTGCCAGATGAGTTTAGATTCAAATCATCAAATCATGCTAATTTGCATGTGCACATGTGCACAAATTGAGGGTCTTATTAATAGATTTCATGTCTAGACAATGACAAGAGCTGGGCATCTGGGTCATTGCTTATGCAGCAATGTTGCCCGAAACAGTTCTTTGACACTAATAATGCAATAAGCATGCTTTTAAATAAGTTGCTTCAGACGTTTCACCTAAACAAGGCTAGAAATGTTTGCTTTGGACAATTTGGAATTTGTGTGAAGTAAAATGTACATACAGAGCTAGAAATTTTATCTAAAACAGCAAAGTTTGTCAGGACAGACTTTGAATTTTGGATGGATGGATAGATATTTTATCATATTTAATAAATGATGTTTTGTGTACCAGGATGGAAGAACTCTTCATTTCCCATAATGCATTACCTGTGCTGAATCTGCAATTTAGTAAATCCCTCTGGTTCTAAACAGTTTTTCCTATCCAACACTGCAGATTTAAAATTAAATTGTGACATTAGACTCCTGACTGGCATCTTTGAACATTTTTTTCCTTATGTGTTCAGCCATTCTGAAAATCTGTGGCATCAAAATTATTTTGACAGTTGGATTCACAGCTGTTTAATTTTAGGCTTGCATGCTCAGATGAACCATTTGTTCAGGCATACTAGAAAAACCTTGTTTTAATTCAGGCTTTGTGTGAAACAAAAACGTAGGCTTTTCAAAAAATACATTTGGTTTAGATGTAATCACATATGGATGGAATTTCATCCAAAGAAAAGAGTTTCTCAAGGTCTAAAAGTGAAAAACTGTTGACTTCTCATCTTAACTTGATCTGAATCTAAATGGGAAGTCTTTTCACATGAGAAAAAAAAAAGATTTTTTTTGAGCATGCAGATTTCTGGCATGTAATACATGCAAAGGAAGGATAATAAAGTGCTAAAAGCTTTCCATAAATAGAGGGAAATATATAGTGAATATCATACAAAACCCTTGTTTGAAATGGACTGTACTTTAAGCCTAAAATTAGAGTATCATTTAAAATGTGAGTGTTGAAGTGCAAAGAAAAGACAAAGGTCGACCACTTCAGATGCATTTAGCTTCAGAAACAGTTTTATGAAAATGCTAAAACTGAATGTCCTGAATAATTTAGTTTAGAATTAATGGATTTTTTTTTTTTTTTTGCTTTAATTTTCCCATTTCCACAATATATTTTTACCCAACCAGGAATGTACAGTAAATTACAGTAATCAGCGGTTTGACAGACGTCTTTTCAGTGATAACCCTGCTGACCAAACACTGTAAACCATTTTAAGTTGGTTTCCTAGTCTTCTACTGGTTTAGCTGGTCGGCCAGCTGGTTTAGGTGCAGACCACCTTAGGCTGGTTTAAACTATTTTCTCAGCAGGGCAATTTGAGAGATTTGCATTGCTCATGCTGATGCTATCCTAACACTCTTTGAACTGAACCTATCACTCTAGCCCTGGTGCTCTTCTAGTTTCCATGACAGCAGATGCTTGCAGAAGCCTGCCTGCCTGTCTCCTCTAAGATTGAAAGAGGTAGATAAGCCAGCAAATGAATTCATTCCAAGGGGGTCCTTCAAAGTGCACTTAAACGGGCAAAAAAAATTAAGTATGGTTATCGTTTTAGATTGCATTACTTCTTTTAGACCTTTAATAATATGTTAAAAGCTTCTTGTAAGCTTTTCATAAAGTAACGGAATTACAGAGAAAAAACAGACATGCAGAGGAGCCTGTGACTGTCAGGTAGAGGACTCTTGTATCCAACCTTAACTCTCTTGTGGATTCAAGCTAAAAATAAACTGACTGCAGAGGTCAACAGTGTAGTGGTGCTCTAATTTGGTGTTTTACTTGACTCTTTTCATTGGGTTAACATATTCAAAGATTTGCAATGCAAATTCAAGATGAGTCTGAAATCAAGTTGTTTCAAGTATGTATGAAATTCAGTGAAAAACTTTCCTTTCACCCTTTGATGAAGTATGTTCAATGGGTATGTGGACTATGAAAATATATACTATATTCACTAGCTTAGCATTGTATTTTGACCTTACTTTTTTGTAATATATTGTATATATAGAGAGAGAGAGAGAGAGAGAGAGAATTTTCCTCTCAACTGCTGAAAATTCAGTTTTATCATCACTTGAATAAATATTTTAAAACATTAAAACAGAAAACAATTTCAAATTGTAATAATATTTCACCATATAACTCTTTTTACTGTTTTTTCTAAACTAGTGAATGCATTTTTGATGAGCATAAGATATTCTTTCAACTACATGTGACAAACTCCAAACTTTTGAACAGTAGCCTGGCTCTTAATTCAGTTCTCTGTCATCATGATACTGCATATGCAGATATACTGCTTATTTGACGTATTGCTGTTTGCCTGCATTATAATAGGGAAGTATATGCATATTTGGACAATGTTAGATTTGAACTAGTCTAAAACAGCCAGACTGAAAAAAACCCTTCCCAGTTTTGTGTAAAATATGCATCAGACAGTCAGTAAACGGACTGTAGGTGGTTGGTGGACATATCTTATAAGACTGAGAAAAGAAGAAAAACAAATAGGAAACTAATGTCTCTCAAAAGTGCAGTGAAAGAAACCACAGGACATCTCTGTCCAAAATATGAGATTTCTTTTATTAAATTGCAGCTGATAGATTCAGTTCAGTTACAATACTATACATGATTACCGGAATGAGGGCACAGTTGGTGTTTTTGTGACAATAGTTAGCTTTGAGAGCAGAAAAAATGGCTTTCAGCACAAGGTTTTTGGCAGCAGATAGAAGACCACTGAGCGCTGTAACTTCTAATTTTATACAGACGGTCTCTTCACTCACAAAATGAGATGAATGGGATAACATCATTCAGAGACTGTTATTGGTCTCATTTTTAATACAGCTGTGCTGTGGCAATCAGCAGAGACACCCGATAACAAATTACACTGATGCTCTTGCTTCAGATTACATAAGATCTGCAGTGTGATTAATGACCGAGCCTATATTAGCAATAAACAGCAAACTCAGTGAACAGAAAAATTTGATTGTAAGATTTGGCAATAAAGCACAAGTTCATCTCGAAGTTTAACATTTGGGGTAATGAAAATGACTCAAGTTGTTCCCCTTATGGGGTTTTCATATCACAAATTGTTCTAGCATGCTTTCTCATTTCTGATCTTCTCAAGGCCCGGTCAATCCAAGTGCAATTGTCCCTTAAAGTCTGTATTAAATGAGCAATATTGGTGCTGTGAGCCTCATAAAAGACAGTGTTAACCCAAATGACTCTCTCTTCGGAAAGGATTGAATAACCAGTAAATGACTGATGAGTAATCAGCTTTTCACAGAATGGCTGAAAACTGCGATGACTGCAGGCAGTCAGACTGACTTTGTCGCGTCTCCTCGCAAGCTGTCTTGGCTCTCATCCTTGAGCTGTTATAAATAGAGGCTGCAGAGCTGTTGTGGAATTTTCAATTTCCGGAATGGTCGCTGTGCATGTTTTCTAGGCCTACCTTGAGGCTAATCCTCCACCTCGCTTTCGAAATGACTCTGTTATACATCAAGCTCTTGGGCCTAGTTTATCTGCCACCTGTGGGCCAAACACAGCATGCGGATTGTTAAATGTTAGAGAAGTGCTGTATGTACACTGCTTAATCTTCTCCATATGCATTTCAAAAAATAAGACAATTAAAAAAATGACATTATCATATAACTTGACTAGCTTACCAAAACTCACGTTGCCATGAGTTGACATTTACATTTTCGAGCCATGGATTCCCTCAGGAAAATAGACACAATCATACGCTACTGGCTTATTTAATCAAAATACAGTAAAACATTGTAAAATATTATTACAATTTAAAAAATGTACATGCAATTTATTCATGGGATGGCAAAGCTGAGTTTTCAGCATCATTACTTCAGTCTTCAGTGTCAAATGATCCTTCAGAAATCATTCTGTCACAGTCTGCAGCTGGTGTGCCCATGATGGCCACCAGATGACACTCTGTTTTTGTGTGAGCACATGGCTTGTGTTGTGTTTGATTGGTGCCATGTGCTCTCTCCTGTCTATTGTCTGACCTCACCCATCTCGTTACCTCGTTATTGTTTCAGTGGGTTCACCTGTGTCTCCCTAATTACCCTCCTCATTTGCTACCTATTTATTCTCCTTGTGTTTGTAGTCCTGTGCTTCTTTGTTGTCATATGCGGTCAGATGTGTCTGTGTGTTCCTGGTTTGGGCCTGTTCTACATGTTCCTGTCTGGCCTGCCCTGCCCTGCCCTGCCCTGCCCTTCCCTGCCCTGCCCTTCCCTTCCCCCGCCACAGACTCTTGGTCACAGACTCCAAATTTTTTAGCTTCAGACTTTGATTCCATCCAGTCGGAGGATATCAAACATGTTTGATATTTTCAGCTGATTTTAGAACACATATTCTTTTCATTTGTCACGCCTCTCCTAGCAACAATGTGCACATTTCTGCGTGAGTTTGTTGTGATTGGAAGGAATTTAAAGTCTGGTAGTGTGTGATCCTCAGTCATGTAGTGTATGATGCCCTTTGTGACTATTTACAAAGTCGGTAAGCGTATGATGCCTGGTGTTTTAAAAATGTATTCAAATTTTAAAAGTCGGGTAGTGTGTTCCAGCCTTCAGTCGCTTTTTTCCTGGACAGATATGACAGGTTTCTGATGGCTCCTTCTTTGTACGGACTACATGCCTGGTGCCTTTCATCTTTGGGCATAAACTATAGTTACGTCTAGATTTTGTTATCTTTAAGCTGTTAAAATAAGTTATTAATCATTTTAAAAAGATTAACTTAAAGTGACAGCCATCAGTTAATATTTAAAGTCTGTTTATGAAGTAATTACATAGACGTTCAAAATGGAAGAGCTTAAAGAGAGCACACTGAGCTTAATTGGAGCAGCAACAATTTTTAATAAATTTCATGTAATATTTATTAAAATGACAAGATTTTGCTAAATAAATAATCTAGGTCATGTATTAAGTTAATACATATTTTAATATGAACAACTATTATGAACAATATCTATGAAATTATACTTTTTATTTATTTATACTTTTTACACCTTACAATAATATGAAATCTTTAAAAATTGCAGCAGTGTAAAACCACAGACCAGCAATAAACTGTCAGTTTATAAAATTATGGATTTAAAAGTACAAGCCAGAAATGCCTGTGAAGTAATACATTAGCCTAGCACACAATCTTATACAGCAAGTCAACATCTGCGCTATTTTGCTAAAACTATCTTTTGGATCTAACTCTAATTATTTCCCATATCCAAGTTCCAGTTTATAATGTGCAAAAGTCTAAACATTAATCTCTTAATTTTACAATAAGTAGTGAAACCTACCCAAAATTATGGCTTAAACATCTTTAAAAATGCACATTTAAGGGGCTCCTCTTTTGGTGAAAGTTTTCAGACAGCTTTCAAAATGGCCGCCAGACAGTGTGAACACATAGATACCCATATCTCAGTGTGCAATGAGCTGATTGACTTGAAATTACAGGAGGTATGTAGTAACAAACACATCAATTGGTTAAGACATCAAGTAGGATAATACATAACTTTTCCTTTTTATAATCTGAGCTCAAACATGGTAGTGTGCTTAATGGGTACATGAGCTTAATAGGTACGTTTACCCTACTATTGTTCAACATGCTTGAAGCTCATATAGCACTCTTTAAAATAAAGTTTTTTTTTTATCGCACCAGTGGTTCCATGTAGAACCTTTACCATCCGTGGAAACTTTCAACTGCACAAAAGGTTCTTCACAGAGGAAAACAGTTCTTTAGATAATTAAAATGGGTAACACTTTATTTTAAGGTGCCCTTGTTACACATGCTATATGTACTTACTATTATAATAACAATTAATTATGCATAATTACCTGCAAGTAACCCTAAACCAAACCCTAATCCTAACCCTAACCCTAACCATGTAGTTAATTAATATTACTAAGTACTTAAATGTACAATTACACTGTAACAAGGACACCTTGTGTAACCTTAAAATGTTCTAGATAAAACATTTCTTTTAAGAAATGTTCACAGAAAGCTTCTTTGGGAAACCAAAAATGGTTCTTATGGCATCACTGTGAATACCCCCTTGTGAAATGTTTATTCCTTATTGCTGAAAATAAATATCTCTATGGAGATTTTGAATAGCATTATAACCTCTAGAACTCTACTATTGTGCTATATTTAAATCTGGAGAGAGTGAGGCCGTGTTGAAATCTGTCTTTTATTAGACTTAAGGTCATTCTTTTATGGAGTGGTTTGACGAATCACGGTTTCTGACTTGAATCAATGTGTGCAATCAACAAGTGAGGAGGCTTGTGAATGATTTCCTGAAAAATACTGAATGGTGCATCCACTAGCTTCCAATCTGAAGATGGTGAACGATGAGAGAGAAGATAACCGATTTTCATTCCTTGCAGCTACAAGGGAAACTACGAATATTTAAACCAAACGTGCTTACAGTATATATGTTTAAAACATCCTAGAGCACTAAAAAAATGACATTGGCAACTGAGAACCTCCACAAATGCTCTCCTAGCAACATTCGTCTCTCTCAGAAGAAAAGGAACTGAATGGGATAATTAACCTCCCACACTGGCAATGGGGGGAAGGCTGAGGAAAATTACAGTGATTGTGAGGCTAATGTGCAGGGACTAGGACCCCTAACCACCCTACTGTGTCTTATCTTCAAGCATCATAGAGAAAACGAGTGTGAATGTGTGCATGTCATTGTTGAATCGTTATGACGTGTGATGTGGCCTCTAAATTATATGTGTGGCATATGCAAGAAGACATTTGCCTGGGTATCCAGGGCTTAATGCAGTTTGACATATAGAAGCATTATTGACAGCCTGATGTGAGATCACACAGTTGATTTGTCCTGCTGCCAGTGTGTGTGTGTGAGTGTCTGATAATATGGTGGAGTGGGGGGTCACTCAGCCATGCAGACTGAAACCATAGCGATGGATGGTGGCTTGGTTGAGTAAAATTCAGGACCGAAGAACTGAGCAGAACTGGCTCTCTTTTGATTCATTGTGAATTAATGAATTTGAATGAATTTGAATCGAATTGGCCATCATAGAGTATGCTGAATTGAAATTTGAATCTATCTATCTATCTATCTATCTATCTAGCTAGCTAGCTAGCTAGCTAGCTAGCTGTCTAGCTGTCTGTCTGTCTGTCTCACTGTTAATTTATATTTAATATATTTCAATTTAATTTTAATTTTAAAAAATAATAAAAATAATACTTTTATTCAGCAAAGGCACTTTAAATTTATAATAAAAAAAAACTGATAAAAAAACATTTATAATGTTACAAAAGATTTCTATTTCAAATAACTGGTGCTCGTTTGAACATTCTATCAATCAAAGAATCCTGAAAAAATATCAGTTTCCACAAAAATAATAAGCGACATAACTTTTTTCAGCATTGATGATGATAATAATAAATGATTCTTGATCACCAAATCAGCATATTAGAATGATTTCCAAATGATCATCTAAGACTGAAGACTAGAGTATTTATTTATTTATTTATTTATTTATCTATTTATACCAATTCTCACTATTAACTAGTTGCTTATTAGTATGCATATTACTAGCATATTAGCTGTTTATTAGTACTAATAAAGCACGTATTAATGCCTTATTCTGCATGACCATATTTGAGATCCCTTAATTTTTTTTATCCTACAGTAAACTTAAGAACTACCTTACTATTAATAAGCAGCAAATAAGGAGTTTATTGAGGCAAAAGTCATAGTTAATAGTGAGTTAATGGTGAGAATTGGTCCCCAAACATACTGTAAATGTGGCCATTTATTTATTTATTTATTTCTGCTGAAAATTCATCTTAAAAAATACAAAGAAATAAATTACATTTGTAGACATATTATTTCACAATATTTGACATCTATTTAAATCTATTTAAAATATTTTAATCTCATTTTAAATAATATTCAAATTTATATTTTGTTTACATGATTATATTTAAAATATTATAAAAATATTAGTGGTAATAGTCATATTTTTAAACACATTAACCACAAAACTGCCAATATATCATAATAGATGTTTCATCAATGTTTTTTAGAGGGCTCTTAACTGGCTAACCAGACTTTTTTGTCTGGTGCAAAAAGTAACAATATAATGTGATCATTCACATGGTATTTATGGCTTAGGTGAATGGTTCAAATGTCCCAAGAAACAAAGATGACATGTCATGTACTTTTACGGGCTGCATGTGCCAGTCCAGAAACTGCCTTTGAGATGAATAAGAATGCTTACGCATTTCTCCTCCTCAAGTCAAGGGACTAAGAGAGAAGGATGTTATTTTCCACTTCCTACATTCGTTCTTTAATTCCTTGGTGTGTATTGTAAGCTGTCTGCTTTGGGGGGCAGTACAGTAAGTGTATTGTTTGTGTAACGTCCGTGGGAATAAAAACTGTGCAAAGTAATTTTTCCCCTTCTCTACTCGGAAAGCCCCTTTCAAAAGATAAACTTAAGAGATTCTGTCCCAGTTCTTCTCAATAACAGCCAAGCATTTCATAGCGGCAGACCATACTGTTAACTAAAGAACAGGCTGTATCCGGGGTGAACAAAAGTACATTTCTCATAATGAGGAGGCTCATCAGTTTTGTGGGCTATGCTAATGTTCAGCCGCTGTCCTCCCCATTAGAATCTATTATTGTGATAACACTAATGAGATGCTAAACTGCACTTGGCAGCATAGTGCTGCCTGCTCGCTCAGACTCCTTCAGTGTGAATTATGCTTATCGGCCTTAAAAATATGGAAAGCTATTCATAACCTAATTGCCCTGGATTGAGGGGGATAGAAAAAAAATGTATCTGACAAGAGATGTCTTGGCGAGTTACAGTACCATGTTGGTTAAAGTTCCCAAGAGTTCCCAAATGAGACTCTTCTTCAGACTCCTGCAGATCTGTGGAAAGATCAGAACAGCATAACACATACTTAAATACTGAAAATGTCTCTTTGGAATTGCTTTTTGCCCAGATTTAAAAGCAGACTGCTCTTTAAAGTGAACATGAAAAGAAAATGAATTTATTAATGGATGGATATTAAAAAATGTAATATAATAAAATTTGTATTTAATTATTTATTTCATTTGATATTTAAAATATAAAAGTATTTAATGTTTATCTATCTATCTATCTGTCTATCTATTAGAGCCCTGCATTTCGGCCCGGGCCCGACGGGCCCCGACTTTTTTATGCCCCTAGGGCCGGGCTTCGGGCCAATTTTCACGCCATAGTTCAGACGCGGGCCGGGCCTCGGGCCTGTTTTGGGTTTCTCTTTATTTTTATATTGTAGACATCCATCGATTAGTGATGAAAAAAATTGCCGCGCTGGTGGAAACAACACGAGACCGTGCTGCCGCGACTGAGAGTGGCTCGACGGTGTTTAGAGTCCTGCAGCAGCAGCAAGCGCAAGTGACTTCAGCGCAGCTGAAGAGTTCTGCCTTCAAATGCACGCAATAGGCTAAAGCTTGCTGCAAAGCCCCAGCAAACATAATAACCATGAATGTGTCCGCGGAAAATAGTAAAGAGATATTTGAATTATTTACTAATAAACTAATGTTTTCTGAGTCCGTGTTGCAAGGATGAAGTTGCTGATCCTGACTCGCCGTCTCCTCATTAAACGCGCCTTTAGAGAGAAATGCATCTTTATTGATTATGATTAAGATTATTATAAAAGAGTTTTGGTTTTCGATTTTTTTTATTTCGTTAAGTGATAATTTAAAGCTTTCTATAGATATATTTATCATGTCTGTGAGGCATGTATTCATTCGGTTCATTTTTTGTGAAGCGCTCCTGTTCAAGACGGCGCATCATGTTTGTTTTCTTTGTTTTATAAAAGCACAACCTTTTGTTGGTATTGTGAGTGCACACAAATAAAAGTAGACCCTTTACAGTTCCGAATGATGTATTACTCTTATCTTTATCAAAAAAAAAAAAAAAAAAAAAATGACGGCGTAGGCTATTTTAATTTGTTTCCACTGAAAAAAAATCCAAGTGTTTGCTCTGGTGCCTCCACGTCCTGCAGAGCGCGCTTTAGCTTCAACTCTCTGCACAAACTTATACAGGCTAGCGCACATCATTATTATAGCGCGGGTTTAACGTTTAAACATTGTTATATGCTTGAACTGTTTTAGTATATCTATAGATTTTATTTTAGGCCAGTCCTGATGATACGAGAAGGCTAAATTGAGAGGCTATCAAACTAATTGAGAGGCTAATCAAACAGAGGCTATGATCAGCTCACTGTATGCCGCTGGCCGCTTGGTCGTTACTTTAAAAAAACAAAAACTTATATTTAACGAACAAAAATGCTCCAAACGTTTTTCTAAATTAACTTAATAAAAAAACTAAACGAAATATAATAATTTTGCCATTACATACAAAACTGAACTATTTTAATAGCCGAAACAGTAGTATAAGCTATTTTAGGAGAAGAGGGGAAAAAAAGAGGGGCTCGGGTCGGACTCGGGCCTGTAATTCTGATAAGCTGTCGGACACGGGCCGGGCTAGGGCCTGAGCATCTCGGGCCAGGGCCGGGCTAGGGCCTAAATTTGAGGCCCGTGCAGGGCTCTACTATCTATCTATCTATCTATCTATCTATATATATATATATATATATTAAATAACATGCAACAAATATTTATTTATTTGTCTTTGCAAAAAAAAGAATATATTTGTAGTACATATGACTTGTGCAGTATTGCAAGTCAGAAGTGTGACGACAGACCAAAATGTAAGTTGTTATTCAACGATAATTTTAAGCCCAGTACAAACATTCATTTCAGCCTAAACTGCAGATGAAATAAAAGTTACAGGCAAGTCTGACACTGACTGCTACTAAAATCACCATGTTAATTTATATTCAAGCTCCTCTGTTAATATTTTATGCCATAATTATGTCTCAGACATTACTGTAATGTACGGTATAATTTACACCATGATGAATGATATCATTACAGCATGCGGAGATCAAGACTGAGGTCATATTGCATATGTTAACCATTTTAACCACAGAAGAGGATTGTATCGTCCCATGATTGTATCGTCCCATGTTAACAGCATCTCACTGTATTTTTGTGACAGGTACATTCATCTCAGCCTTCACAGTTCTGTGCGGAGCGAGGACAGACCTTCCCGACAGGCACATATGCTGCGTTTTCTGGCTGAACATCGCAGCCGCCTTCATCCAGATCATCACTGCCATTGTTATGGTGGGCTGGATCATGAGCATATTTTGGGGAATGGACATGGTCATTCTCGCAAGTGAGTATTCTGCCATAATACCACTACAAGCACTGTTTTCATTTATTTAATAGTTTGTTTTAGTAGTCCCCCACCTAAATTTACAATTTTGTCATTATTTACTCACCAAACGCATATATATATATATATATTAGGGCTGGGCGATATATCTCATGCGATATGCATACGCATCTGGTCAGTAAAGCCGGTTCCTTGATTAGCGGTAAATCTCCATCACCTGTTTTCAAATGGAGCGGCATTTAATTCACAGATCCGTAGTTCACTGACAAGCTACGCAATATCGAGTTCATTATCGTAGATGAATCGCCTTCGATATTGAACGCGATATTGCGTAGCTTTTTATTCTATATTTATTTTTTTATTTGCCTTTGCTAGATATTGATAGCCAAGAGTGAACTGTTGTTAAAACAAATAAATCTTACAGAATAAATTCTTAAAATAATTCTATGTTTGTGTTCCAATAAAAAAGTAAATAATGTGAAAAAATATTCATTAATAATAATTAATTGAGATTAATCGCATCCAAAATAAAAGTTTGTGTTTACATAATGTGTGTACTTACATGTGTGTGTACTTACATGTGTGTGTACTGTGTATATTTATACACACGCATATATTTAATAAATATATGTAATATATATTTATATATATATAATATAAATCATACGTAAATATGAATATATACTTTTATTTTAGATGCGATTAATCGCAGTTAATCAATTTGACAGCACTAATTATTTTCTATAATTATAAATGATTTTGAATCACACTATATGCACTGTAGGAAATCGATGCTCATGATTTCACAGATCTGTTTTTAATTATCTCCAGCAAAACTAGAACATACTGTACATTTAAAGGGGTATTTCACCCAAAAATGAATATTCTGTCATTACTTGCTCACCCTCATGTTGTTCTAAAACCCGTATATCTTTCTTCCTTTCTTCTGTCAAACACAAAAATAGGAAAATGTATCTTTTGGGGGTTGTTTTTGTTCATACAATGAAAGTCAGTAGCATCAAGTGTTGCTTTGGACTTTCATCATATAGACAAAAACAGTTGAAACATCTTTCAGAATATCTTCTTTAGTTCTACAGAAGAAAGAAAATCAAACAGGTTTTGAACAACATGAGCGTGAGTAAATGATGACAGAATTTTCATTTTTGAGTGAACTGTCCCTTTCACATGCGTAGTAAGTGTAGAAGATGACAGGATTTCAGCAGTCCCCCTGCTGTGGGCCATAGTCAACTCCGTTCATGTTCAACCTGACATCTTTCTCGCCCCTTCTAATATCATCTCCGCCTTCCAGGGCTGTAGAAGGTGCCAGAATCCTTTGAACAATGACTATTAAAGCGGTCTGGTGGTAGGAGTGGATTGAAAGCTCTGCAGTAATTGTTCTGTGTAGGCGGACGAAGCAAATCACAGAACTTTGTCACATGTTTTTCCTGTGGAATGTTCATACTGTCATTGAACATTTAAACACATATGATTCAAAATGCTAATCTATCATTTATTTATTTTGCTATTTCACAACCTTTTGGATCGAAAGTCTCTGAAGGTAGGTGAACCTAATATCTGACTTTTGTCTGGTTGCTACTTATACTCAGACCTGTCTCAAATATTAAAGCATAGCCTGCAAGCATTGGCCACATACATACTGCATCTAAAATAAGTGTTTTGTTAGAAACACAATGTTTCTTTGTTTGCGACCTTCACAAACTCAATGTTGTCTCAATAAGAGTGTAAGATCTTTTATTTAAAAAATGCTATATATAATGTAACAAATAATATTATTATTTTATTATTAGTTTCTTCTTCACAGGCATGAGACACATCAACAGTCCCATTTTTAACCTAATAAAAATATTATATTGTCATAAACAGAATGCAGAATATTGTTACAATTTAAATAAACTGTTTTAACACATTTTAAAATGAAATTTATTCCTATATTACTATTTATTTTTGTGCAAACATAAGTTGATTTAGTTATCCTGACTATCGTCTTGTAATTCTGTATCTAAATTTAAATATTATGGCCACAGAAAAGTATAACTGAATGAAATTAAGATGTGACAAAATGCCTAAGAGTTATGTTGCATTAGCTTGTTTAAATTAAATTGAACTGTAAAAAAATATATATATATTTATTGCTTGTTGCAATGCATTATAAGATTGCCTTTTCCACTAATGCATGCAATATTGCCTTAAAATATGGCTAAAGCTTTATAATTAAGTTTCATACATTTATATACATTTTATATACTATATTCATAGACATGAGACACCAAAATCTCTCTGTACTGTAATTGTCATTATGCCAGTTTTTTAACAGAATGATATATTAGGGCATTCATTCTTGCATTTAAATGTTGGTTGTCAAATAATTGTCAAATCTGCAGTGTGTATGTAACCCTTATGAAATATTACACTAATGAAAACCTTTCTAAATGCAATAAAAAACATTGTAATATCCTAAATGGCATAACACAATTATTTGATACAGGTCTGCTGTCCTCACACTTTGGTCACTCATCTCAGCCCATTATCACTACCCATGCTGCAAGCTCGGCTTCTCCCTTTCTGTTTATTCTGATCCATCTCGGATAATGTGCCTCCCACCACCTGCCATCTGCCAGTCTCCTCTCAGTCTGTTTGATCCACTTTTTGTCCATT
>JAFVLL020034318.1:9236-44867 GCA_021397915.2 Tor tambroides
AAAACTGCATAACTCAGAGACTCAAATAAAAACTGCATGTTTGTGTTTAGAGTCCAGTTTTCCATCTGAGAGAAATTGAGAAAGCAGGAATCCCCCTAACTGTGTCAGGTTGTAATGAACCTCACTCCTGCAGAGAGCTCTACTTTTAGGGCTTTATACCACAGAGGTATGACTTCATCCCTCTCTCTTTCATTTCGCTGTACGCTTCTCTTAAGATGTTCTACATTGCAAGCCATCGAGCCAGTCTTCAAGGTCTAGCAGGAAAATTGACATGGCCAGAGCCCAACTGCTCTCAAACCAGAAGCTAAAGAAAGCCAAGTTATGAGGCGAAACCCCGCGCCCAAATGAACATCCAGATGACAGTATAGTATCAGTTCACATTTCTTTCAGAGTCGGTAAACTGAAAAGTAAACAAATGTAAGTAGTTCAACCATAGAAACAGCAGGATGTCATGTTTGGATGACTTCAGCATATTCTCTCTTGAGGTGGGTTAGTATGAATGTTTAGGTCCATTTCTCAGAGAAATGTTGTCATCGCCCGGCTCCTCACATTTAGCAGGTGAGAGCCAACTGGAATCAAGTCACACATCAAGTCAGATACATATTTTACATTTTAAAGGGGTTCACTTCAAACTTCAATGCTTTTAGGGAGATTAAACAAAGTGCTTTTACTCTTGAACTTGAAATGGTCAGGACCTCTCAAACATCTCCATCCTATGACAAAGTTCAGTACTTTTGAAGAATATTCTGATGAAAAATCAATCATTTTTTTGTTAAAAATCACTTGATACGTTTTAAAAGCTCTCACACCTCTTGTAGATGTTCCGGTAACACTTTTAAATAAACAGGATACATTTGGCTGATTCTGAGAAGCCAATTTTATTTGTATGGTGCTTTTCACAATACACTGTTTCAAAGCAGTTTTACAGAAAATGGTTCCCTACTACCTCCAGGACAGCAAACCAAAGTGTGGAAAAAGTGATGATCATGTGAAGGGAAGTTAGGAAGGAAGTTTTTAGGCATCACATACCCTTTCATTTGTCTCTTGTGTCTCTTATTCATGTGATCTTAGGACTATTCACAACACATTTAAAAGGTTACCATATTCACACTGCAAGCATTAGTGGCACAGTGCTGTGTAATACTGACTATTTTTGCCAGTCATAGCATTCTGAACACATTCAAAGATGTTAGGCTTGATAAAGATCCACATGCAATGTCAG
The DNA here is from genome assembly GCA_021397915.2 of Tor tambroides. Classification (NCBI taxonomy): domain Eukaryota; kingdom Metazoa; phylum Chordata; class Actinopteri; order Cypriniformes; family Cyprinidae; genus Tor; species Tor tambroides. The sequence goes on from JAFVLL020034318.1 coordinate 10,459, forward strand.
GCAAATCTGACTGAATTCAGACAATACAAGCAATTCATAACTACAGTTTAGGGTTTGGGCTTTTTGTAGATTAGTCATTAGATGTAATTGTATGTAAAATCATTACCTACAGTATGTACTTTATGTAGTATTTGCTTTTAGGTTGTTGTTTTTTTTCAAGGGACCAGTAGGGGTCATTTTGTCTGGGGTTTTTAGGGGGACTCATATTTTGAAGTGCTACGTTTCCTCTGCCTAGTCTTCCTGTTTCTTGTGTTTCATGTTCCCTGTTGTAATTATTAGCACCTGTGTCTTGTTTAACCTGATTAGCATGTTATATATATAGTCTTGTGTTTGCTCCAATTCTTTGTCCAGTGTAAACTTTTTAGATGGTTTCCATATTGAGGTCTGTTTCCTTTGCTCTTGGGGATTGGATTTTTTTTGTTTTTTGTTTTTTGTTTTTTTTTACTTTTCTCATCTTTTCCCATACAACTAAAACATCTGCATTAAAGCTGCAGTCCGTAACTTTTTGGGGTTAAAAATGATCCGAAATCACTATTTGAGCAAGTACATAACCATCCGGGTGTTCAAAACTATCATCTTACTTTAGCCCGATTCACAACAGTTAGCTTATAATAATGTTTTCTAATTTGAGTGGTACGGGTAGGTTTTCATGGGAAATTTGAGCATGGCACTGCATCATTACGTCACGTCTGTAAACATAAAGAAGTTGTCCCGACTACTATGCTATCGCACGTGAGGATCTTGCAGGTGGCGGATCGTTTATAGCCTTTTCTCACAGCAGCTAGAATAATTAAATGTATCATTTTGATGGCGGATTGTAATCCAGAAAGGATTATGTGTTTATGAAACACATGTGAATGAAATTAAATTATATTCCAGTTTTAAATGTGCTTCTGATTACAGATAGCCTGGGATTACACAAGATTTGTATTTTAAAGACAACCAGTTCGAAAGGGGGCATAGTTTGCTTTTTGGGTTAAAAGAATTTCTTAAAATGAAATTCGAATGGTATGACAATTAGATTAGACTGTACAGAAATTGAAATCTACACGTTAATACACACTATACTCATTGTCACGCAATGCTGATGTTGTTAACATTAATAATTTGAGAATAAAGTATAACAATAATAATAATTTGCATGGTTAGATGTGATATGAGCGAACCGATCGTTAGATTTAATTACCATTGTTAGCGCGATTTATTGTAATGCTTTTTTTCCTCAGTTGGTCAGAACAAACGTGGCAGATTTGTTACTTGTTCAGAGGGCAATATACGGTGAAAATTCTTATTTGGGTCATATATTCCAAGACGTAGGCTAGAATCTGTGATTCCTAAGTACAGTATCCACACCGGTGTGATGACTGACAGACTGACACACATACTCCTCTAAACATTTATCCGCGCTGGAGCCGTGCCGGAGCACAACCCCACGCACGGAAGATAATTCCGCACAGAGCTGCAATTCCAGGTTTTAAAACAGAGATGGTGACAAAGAGGTAAAACTTACAGACTGCAGCTTTAAAAACCAAAGTATTATGTCATCCCTCCAATGTTACTCCAATGCCAGTGTATATCATGGATCTATCATAGATCTGATGTTCAATGGCAGCCCTTCTGGAATGTCATTAGACCCACAAACAAAACTGATGTTGTAAACTTGAAGTTCTATTTTTTCTGTCCACTTGATTGAGAGTTATGCAAGAATTGTTCTCACTGCAGGAAAAAGACAATAAGACTACTGGGTTAATAATAGCTGGTAGTTAGTCAAGTTTTATTGTTGATAAAAGCATATAGTTTGTACAGTGAATGTGGTGCAAACATTTAGCAAGCAGCTGCAGTGACTCTACATGACAGTGAAATGGGTTCCTACACTTCAATACTCTCACCTCATGCAGCAGTATGACTCACCATATGGGACCTGGCTGAGAAAACATTTGGCATTTAGCTTGTTGTAACTGGACAAAATTTGATTTCAGAGCTTTATAAACAAAATGTATCAGGACACATTAACAGAAGACTTTTTTTTTTACTGGTCTTTTGCAAAATAACAAGAGAAAGTCTGCTTTGCTTATCTTCTCAGACCATCACAACCTTTAAGAAATAGCTGAAGACACCACTCTTCCATGAACAAAATTCCATAAACAAGAGCACTTCCTATAAATTACACTTACACCTTTCTGTCCTCTTCTTTACGGTCTACTCTTCTATGGAAACTTTGTATTGTGGTTCTGCTAATATTATGAGCTCCTGTAAATTGCTGGTTTTAAATTCTTCTAATTTGTAAGCTACTTTGAGTAAAAGCATTTATTAAATGATCAAGTCATTCATTTAATTAGGCAGATTTGTTGATGTACGTATGTCCTCGCCAGTTCATTTTGGTTGTGGTTTTTATCGTGGCCGTTATTAGGAAAACATCAGTTCGTCCAGTAGAAATATGAATTTCTTCCATAACTTCCACAGAGAACTTTCCCCAACTATTTTTTCTGCTCGCCTGTCCATCCAACGTGTGGGTGAATATGAGATCCCCAAAGAATGGTTTATGGACAAAGGTTTATGGGTCAGTGGTTTCAGACAGGATATTAAGACAGCGTTGTACTATGAAGGCTATATTTCCTTTTCTTGTCTGTTAATGATACGTAACATCAGGGAGCAAAAGAGAGTGGTTATGTTGGAATATTGACAAACAGTGAAAAACTACACCCTTCCCCACAAGTTGTAAAAAACTAAGAGGGTAAATCCTCTTTCATTGTTGTTTAGTCTTGTTTTGTAGTCCATGCTGGTCCTTATGTAGGTCAGTTGAAATCAGACTGTTTTGGCCCTTGACAGAGCAATGCTTTCTGCTTGATGTAATAGCACTAGTCTGTCTCACTACCCACAATGCACAGCCATGATATCCTCCAAGTTATATACTCATCCGATCGAGGTCAAACTGCCTTAAAAGGCCCTAGACGGCAAGTGTGCAGCTGTTGTATTCAACAGCTTGAAATATATTACCTCTTTTTTCCATCTTTCTTTCCTTTCATTGTCTCGGGAGTTTGAAAATATTTCATTTTTTTTTATTCCTGCATGCAGACATCCTTATTGTCAAGCTAAGTTAGCAATTGAGTCAAATGAGACTTTTGAGACAATTATTAATACAAAAAAACAAGGGCTACAAAATATTTCTACATGTTTTATTTGGAATAAATACCTTGAAGCATGACAAGAAAAAAATATTTATGTATAACAAGACATAATAGGTATTTACATTACTTATTTGTGCACAGCCAGATGGATGTATACATGGTATACAAGCCCATGCAGCACATTGAAATCTTTTGCTGTACAAAAGGGCAAAAGAAAAATATGCATTAAAGTAATACAGAAACCATCTTTTAGATGGACGATATGGTCACTCTGAAGAACCTTGATGTTTAGCGTATTACAGGGATTTTCACTTACTGTGTACAAAGAATGACTTGCCACCAAAGCACAGGGCACGACACTGTACAACCTTGTGCCACCAGCCACCAGTTCTTAAAATTCATTGTAATAGTAAATAATAACTTAAAATGGCAACTGTACCAGACAGGGCATGATTATAGCAGCTGCGCCTCTGGCTCAGTGGTAGGTAGAGGAGAGGAGATAAACAGCATTACAACAAATTAAAAAAAGGATTCTGGTTGAAAGCTGGATGAGGAGGGAATGTGTTTGGCAGTACAGAACATGGCTGAAAGCAGGAAATATGCTGGCCAGAAAAGAAAAAAAATTAGGTCTGCTGAGCTAAATAACAGTGACTTTAAGGAGATGAATGGACATGCAAAAAAGAGTTTAGGGACAGACGGCTAACATGCTAACACACACGTACTGATAAAACACAGGCCTTGTGTACACAAGGCTTTCTCCTTGCTGTTTTTGTTTTAGCGGGCTAATACATCGGCGAAGACTTAAACATTTCCATGATCTGTACTTTGTCAAAATGGCCCCTCTGAGTTACTGCACGTCATATTGCAGTGGTAAAGGTGGATCGCTGCATTGCATGAAAGGCCATGTGGTAAGTAGTTAGAAGACTTCCAGTTACATTACTACACAGATGACTTCATTTATTTGCATGACGTAAAGCATTGGGAACCGGCTTCCTCGCTCTGTTTGTGAAAAAATGCTAATATTTAGGCCTGTTTGTTGATGCAGAAAATGTGCTGATAGAAATGTAGCCTGTGCTTCCTCTCAGTCCTTAAGCAATGTGAAGAAAATGGAAAAACTAGTAAACCAGTAAACCAAATTTTTAACCTCTATTACAAATACTCCAGTCTCATTCTTGGATCTTCATTTTTGGTTAATAATGAATCACTCCCCAGTTAATTTAAGTTTTGAAGAAAAGAGGGTATCAAAGGGTAGATTGCAGCCAGTTTCATGCAGTACAAGGGCATTTGTGAGCTAGTTTATTATATACCCTGTGGAATGTTTCTGTTAACCCAGATGGACTATATCAGTATTTAGTTTGGCCTCCACCACACACTTTCATTAATGGCCATTTCAAACATCAATTGCTAACACAAATAGAGATGTTTACACTGATGTCTGCAGGAAAAAATAAAAAATCATCCATTCAGTTAAAAGCAATGCATTTGTGCAGTTTAGGCTTAATAATTACACTGTTGTTTTGGACTTGGATAGCAATGTCCAAGGTGTTCTCATTAGTAATGGTTCTATCACACACATTTTCATATGCTTGCATAGACATGTACATTATTGACATATTAACAGCATTTAAAATGTAAACATTTTACATATAAATGATTTATAGGCATACAAATGTTTAAAAATCCTTTTAGATTAATAGAATATTGAATACATTAATTTTACTGCATTTCATTAATTAAATTAATATGTTCTTTGTCATGCTTTTTCACTTAGTTTTACATTACGGTAAAATTAACGACAAAAAATCTATAAAATGGTATAATGTGGTAAAAGTTGCCTGTTGTATTTTGCATTGATGAGAAGTGGTTAGCTTTAGAGTAGAGGTGGGATTAGATTATAACTATACAATATATTTCTAAGATATATTAAAAAAATTATATAAAGAATTAAAGAAAATCTTGTTTTAAATGCAGAACATACTTCAATACTTTTATGTTTTAGGTGCTGTCAATACATTTATATTGTATATATACAAACATACAAAAATGTACATGTACCCGTTACTTATAAATACCTACAAATTTTAATGGCATCAGGCATGATTTTGAATTTGGTCTCATCTGGATGATTTACAGGTGATGGATTGGTTAGAATTAGAGGTAGAGTACTATTTGCATTTGTGTTCAAGCCTGTTTATCTCACAACCTCAGTTGTCTGTCATTTATCAGTCATTTTTTTTCCACAGCTGTCCATTTTTCCCCATTGTCAGGCAGATGACAAAACATAAACTTTGAACCAGAACATGTAGTCTTTTTTTCTTTGTACTTTTCTCTGCTGAATATGCAATTTGACAAAATAGAAGGTCCATGTAGAGAAATATTAAATGGAGGGACGGATTATTTACAAGGGGCTAATGAACAGAAGTCCAGCTCCTGTGGCTTCTTTTTGTCTGCACACTTCTCCCTGGGAAGCAGCTTTCCCACATTTGTAACGCAGCGAATCAGGCGCCGTTTGAAGCCCTTCCCACAGGTCTTGGAGCAGGGGGACCAGTCGCCCACCTCCCACATGGGGCAAGGGTCTCCACACGCCTGAATAGCACTGGGCTTTTGGGCAGGCTCACAGTCCATTCCAGGCCCACCGTCTCCCCCAAGACACTGCACCATCCTCCTCTGGAGCCCATTACCGCAAGTAACCGAACACACGTCCCACCCAGCCGCCACCCACTTTCCTGGTTTTGGTGCAATATCTTTGACATACGATGATGAGATTGTGTCCTTAAGAAGATCTGCCTCTTTTCCACCTTTACTGATTCCACCCTCTTCCCTAAGAACACTGTTTTCAGCATGTGCCTTTTCTTCTTTCTTTTGCACCTTAGCATCTTTGCTCTCCCGTGGCAAGTAGAAAGAATAGCGGATACGTGGAGGTGTCATCTGGCCTACAGATAGCACTTCAATAACCAGGGCTTCTCCCAGAGGCTTCACAGCCTGAAGAGTTTCAGTGGAGCCAACTGTTCCACTGTAGCGGAGCAGACTCCCTTTCACAAGAATATCCTTCTCCATGGCGGAAACCACATAGTTTCCATTCAGCAGGTACTTGCCCTGGCTGTTCTTGACGGCAAGATAGTTGTCATCACTCACGATGCCCTTGTAGCCACGCTGCCTGATGTCGACGTTAGAGGCTCCCACAGGAAGCATGACCACAAAATTGTAACCATGCCTGTGAAGAGAAAGGTCAGAAGAAGTATTAGAATGATTTTGGGATTTTCTTTTCTTTCTTAGTACGTCAGTTGACCAATCCAAAAAGAAATACTAAGAATGTGAGTTTGTGACGCCATATCCAAAAATAATGACAAGAGATGTCTGATTCACAAAAAAATGACTCTTATGAACCAATTATTTAGTGAATCAAAATCATTCTCAAACGCTTACCTGTGTATTTTAGATATACAAGTATAAAGCACACCATAACCAAAAAATAAAAATACCGTAAATAATCTAATCTAATCAGAATCAAATCAAATAAGGAAATCTGTACTGATACCCAGGCTTACCAAAACATGAGGTTAATAATCAATGCATGAATTATTTTAAGATTTTTTGTGTGACCCAACTTCACTCACATTGGCCTGGTGAAAAGGCCTGAGACCTTCTTGCAGTTCTTATTATCTCCTCCACAGACACCACACTTGTCAAACTTCTTGTTGGATCCCAGCTTTCCATCACAGCCTGCCTTGATGCATTTGCCTTGGACACAGATTGATGAGGAGTCAGGAGAACATGGTGTACCATCAACAACCTATAAAAAGCAGAGAAAATGATTTACATGCCAACAATCTTGTGCTAAGCATAAAACAAAAAAAAAACTGAAGGGCAATTCTTGTACAACCATTTATTTTTTTTGCAAAACAATGTTTCGTGTACTGATGATTTAAATACATAAATTATATTTCTTTTTTATTTGTAATTGAATTTTTCTATTTCTGTCCCTATTCTGTTGCTCATTTGTTTTGGATGAGCTACACCTTCAAATTAGTAATGGGACTTACTCAATTAATGTACAGTCTAGTCTTTGCTATTGTTTAATTATTTCTTTATTTTTTTGCCTTTGGCAAAACATGTCTTTAGCAGATGAGAGTTCATTCTGTCTCTTTAAGAGTTCAAGCTCTGAATAGTTTCTTAAGTGTCAAATCCAAGTCTCATAAAAATACCTCTAGCCTTGACGTAACTGTTGCGTCTGTACAGTTTCACTCTGCACAACAGTATCTCACAAAGATAGGCCCTTTCACCTTCCTTATCTTTCCTCTCACTCAACTCTGCCTGTAGTGAAATCTGACGCAAGTGTAAAGCAGCCACCAAACAGCAGGTATGCTCACCAGTCCTTTCTCCTCTTACATGCCTATAGTAATATATGGTTTTAATTTAATGATACTTTTCCTTTCAATAAATTCTTAAATGAAGGTTTAATAACTCATAACTGTTCTGATATTGCATGCAGCCTTTCATGTACCAAACTATTGCAAATGTATTTTATGGTGTTAAGGTCACTTTATGTTTAGTGAGACTCACAGACTCACTGACTGTTTATATTCCCTGTATCTTCCATGAGGTCCTCAAGCTTCATCATTTCCAGTGAGAGAATTCATGTGAGCCTTAGTTTATATATGTATTATTAACTAATATAGTAAACTATAACCGACACGATTAACCGGTAGAAATTTGACATTGCTATGCTACAGGGTCACTTATTGTTTGCACACGCTTTTAAGCAATGTGGTTTAAAAACAAGTGGTTTTAAGCCAGTAAAATGCAATCAGCAGCAAAAGAGAACTCATTTCACTATATGCACACTGGGAGACTATTTCTGAGCACTGTCAGAGAGGCACACACGTGAAGATAGTGCTCATGGAGCACGGGAGTATTGAACAGAGATATTTTTGCCACTGTACAGGCCTTGAAAGGTTAAATACACACACCATGCCCGTCTTTGCAAGTATCCTTGTAAACACAGTAATTAAGGTCTTAAGTGGAAGCAAACAGCTGAGAAAGAAAACACATGTAACAGTATATTAGATCTGGGCAGCTCTTAAAGTGACAGCAGTCTAATATTCCTGCTGTCTGACATTCGTGTTAATAAAAAAAAACAAAAGAGAGAAAATCTCTCACTGCTCTTGCTAAATCACTTTAAATAAGCTAAATAACTTTAATAAGAAGAAATATATAATAAGAATATGCAGTGTTTAAACATTTGATAACTTTATACAATGTATGTAGCATTTCTTATTTATTTGTTCTACTGTGGTTTTTGGTTCTATTGCTTCTAATTAGTTTCTTATTCTTATATAATTACTGACTGTTTACTGGCACTCAGTGAGCTTTTGTAATTTAGGCTAGTTTTTTGTGACAAGAACTGTAAAATCAAAAATTTTGATATCATAAAGACCTTATTTAAAGCAAAAATAACTATATTGTGATATATACCGTTGCCATGAAATAAAATTACTCATATCGTGATATAAGGTTTTGGTCATATTGCCCACCCCTACTAGTAATAATAAATAGGTCCTATTATTTTATAACTCATATTTCCCACTGCATGAAGTGATGAAATTGATATTAAAACTTTTTGTATTGTTTTTTTTTTCTAATTGAGATTATTTTTAACATGTTAATTGCTCACCTTAGGTGCAAGAACGTGGAAGTAGCCTGTTCCATTTGCCCTGCAGATCAGCTTGCATGTATCTTTAGCCGAAACACCAGAATATTTGGGCACCCACACCACAGAAGGGGTGAGCCGGTTAGTGTTCAGGCTAAACCCATTGTAAGATTCACACTGCTCCTCACGGTAGCTCTTGCCTAAAGAGACAATGAGCCAGATATAAGTGGCGCACATTCTTGAAATTCTTATTTTGTACCATGTGCAATGCGGAAAAGCATAAATTATTACAAATAATAAAATCATCCTTGTTTACTTTACTTTTGTTTACACTAATGCTGATTTTGTGTAGGTAGAAAACATTTAAACCTGTGTCAGGGCATGGGGAGAGGTTGCATGACCGGTATTTGACCCTCACTCCCTGGCAGTATCTGCCGCCATTGACTGGCACAGGGTTGTCACACTCTCTCTTTGACAGCTGCACTCCACCTCCACAAGTTCTGGAGCAGGTACCAAACGGTCCCCATTTACCCCATCTGCCATCCACCTAATACAGAAGAAACAGGAAGAGGGGGTTGTCACAACTCACTTGACCTTTGAACACTGAACATCCTTTGACAACAAGCTCTATTTTACTTCTAAATCCCAAATGACTTGGCCACCAAGAACACATTCACGGGTCATGTGCAAGATCGCTAAGCAACAGGGCAAATAAACCAAGTAACAGGTCAAGTGCAGTACGTTTAACAGGCTGACATCGGTATGTCAAAATCTTTGTTGTGGTCACATGACATCTTTCACACTGCAGTGAGAGTTCTTTTAAAATGTGTTCAATGTGTTCATTCAACAAAAGTTTAAATCCTCTTTTCTACAATTCTAAATTCTGCAAGTGAGCATGATTAAAACAGCAGTGACATTTGTATATTTAGTGTCCATCCACCCAAGTATTTGGGATATTGTAGATGTGTGACGGTACCTTAGTTTTGGTGATCTCCTGTTTGTCCACGCATGTGCCTCTCAAGCAGAGCTGACCATCCCCGCAGCTGGTTCCGTCTGCCCATGGAAAGTGCCTTGTCTGGCACACCAGTTGGCCACGGGTCTTTCCTGTGCACCACAAGCGCTGACATGGTGCCTGCATGAACGGGCACGGCTTGGAGCCGGCACCGAAGGCAAGCTCACACTGCCGCTCTAAACCATACGATGCACCTGGGAGCACATCTGGAAGAGCTAACGGTTTCTGAGGTTGATCCAGCAGACAATCGCCTGCAAAGATGTCAAATAATAAGAGAATGTTACACAGTTTTATGAAATTGTATTTACAGCACTTTAGAGACTTTTGTTTACACTCAATTTACCTGTAATTCTTTAATAAAAAATACAGTAAGTATGGTTTATTGCTGTACGAAACTAAAGTTTGAATAGATGACTGGAGTGTGGGCATGATATATTTGCTTTAGATTTTTGTTTAGCAGAGATGTAAGTGTATATATACATATGTCTTCATCTACAGAGGGCAAATATCAGCGCTGAGAGGGGTTCTGAATCCCCCAGTGACCCCACTGTAAACCTTCACAGAAACACTCCAGTCAAACAGCTACGTCTGCAAACATTTAGATCTGCAAGCTGTAACGTAGGTTGACCTTGGGATGTCTATTTCTTTGAAGACAGCTTTTCAGAAAGCACCAACACTGAGATGTTAAACCCAGACTCACCCATAGCTCTACTAGCCCTGAGCATGCTCATATACACTACGATTCAAAAGGGATCAGATTTGTTTGTTTTTGAAAGTAGTCTCTTATGCCCTCCAAGGCTGCATTTTTTATCAAAATACAGTAAAAACAGTAATACTGTGAAATATTATTACAACTTAAAATGACTGTTTTCTGTTTTCATATATTTTAAAATGTAATTTATTGCTGTGATCAAAGATGACTTTTCACCAGCAGTTACTTCAGTCTTCCGTGTCACATGATCCTCAGGAAACACTTCTTATCAATGTTAAAAACAGCTATGCTGCATAATATTTTTGTTGAAACTGTGATCCATTTTTTCAGAATTCTTTGATTAATATAAATTTCAAAAGAACAGCATTTAGTTGAGTTTTATTAATGTATGTAAAACATTATAAATGTATTTACTCTCATTCATTTAATGCATCATTGCTGATTCAATGTATTATTTTCTTTTAAAAGAAAATTCAATCCTTTTTACAGTAGAGTGCAAACAGCCAAGCTGCTCCAACCCTCACATTAAAATGTAGCTTCATTATACACTAATGCAATCAATAAAATCTTTTTTGCACATTATTTAGTTTTCTAGAACTTAAAATAGAAAATAAATGCTTTTAAACTAAACACACTACACTTTGAGCTAAACATATTTAAAGGCAAATTTCAGCATAGATGAATCGTGTGTCAAAAAATAGTGTTATATTTTAGTACTGCTGTGTTGTTGTTCTTCACTTTCACATGGCATTACCATTGTATGGTTACTTGTAAAGGCCAAACATATTTGGCATTATGCAAAAGTGGAAATAGAGTTGCTTTTAGAATTCATGTTTTATGCAAACCATATTCAGACCACTTCAGTTTACTTTAAGGGGTTTCGTTTCACTATAAAGTTAATTTGGAGCTTTCACATATTGTCAAAATTCATGCAAACCACTCTTAGACCCTTGAAATGTAACAGATTAAGTGTAGGTCTATAGGAAATGCACAGTATCGCTTTCTTTTACTTACCGTGTCCACTGTCCAGGTAGTCAGTGATAATGGCAGCACTGCATGGTGACCAGGGACTGGTGCGGTTGATCCGGATCAGAGTGGGAGACATCATGTGATTGTCCTGTAGCTTGCCAAACACTTCCTCACATGCCTTAACATTATCGTGTGGCATATTGAAGACATGTCCTGTAGTGGTCAAGGAGTAAAGGAGAGGAGAAAGGAGTGAGATCACAAGAGGGGGAAAAAAAACAAAAAAACAAAATGCAATGTGTGTCAGCACTTTACACTGATGTAAATGAACCATTTCTAGAAATTATCCAAATGTAAATTTAGATTTTTGCCTTTTAAATCACCAGTCATTCGAATACAATTTTCCTCTCAGCAGTCAGACCACAGCTATGTTGAGTCACTTCTACAATACCTCCAACATCTCCCCACATTTCCTCCCTGGCCTTGAGAGGAAACTTTTGCAAACCCGCCTATGAGGTTTCCTACAGGGAAACAAGCCACTTCAATAGAGCTTATCTTTCCTCAGCTGCTCCACTCAGTTAATCTGAACTGAATGAACATCATCTCTGGGACAATGTTGTGGAAATCCTCCAAAAGGTTTTGGATGCTGCAATTACTGGTTCTAGACCCACATTTTGAGTAGGGTTGGCAAGCATTCAATTAGGAGATTTCAGCACCTCCAAATATAATAAATGACAATGCAATAGGCGTTAACACTTTATTTCGATAGTCCACTTTAGACATTCAACTAACAGTAAGTAACTTTGTAATTACATGTCAACTAGCAGTCATTAGAGTATTAGTAGACTGTCTGGTTAATAACTTCTAACACTTTATTTTGATGAGTCCACAACATAAAATATACGAGAACCTTTGCAAGTATATGTCAACTTATTCTACTAACCCTAAACCTACCTTAACAGTCTACTCTGAGAGTTAGTAGACATGTAGTTGCAAATTAATGAGAATTAGTTGACATGTAGTTACAAAGTTACTTATAGGCTAGTTAGTAGAATGTCTAAAGTGGACTATCGCAAAAAAAAAGTGTAACCCAATAGGCTTGTTATTGGAGCATCATGCTTGTGCTGGGATTGATAATATGAATGCAAGTTTAGGAGAAACTGTGGTTAGTGTTAGTCAGTGATATTCTGTGTGCAGTGTACTAAATATTTTAAAGAGGTCATGAACTGAGAAACCAAAATTCCCTTGATCTTTTGACATAAGAGGTCATTGCAATATAAAAACATCCTGTATGTTTCAAAACTTTCAAACTCAAAACTTTCTCGTTAGTCTAAAAACAGCTTATACTGAAGCCAGTTTGCCAAAACGACAAGTTGAGGAATGTGCCACTCTATGATGTAATAGTGTGGATAAGCACCGCCTCCACAGAAGATGATCAACGCAGGTTCTACATCACTGCCTGTTTAGCCCCGCCCACCAATTCATGCATGTAGTGTAAATAACGAGAGAGACAAACGCAGGTCTATGTAGAAATTAAACGTTAACGATGGCTCCGAAGACAAGATGCTGTGCAGTGCCAAGTTCTGGAAACACAGTCTTTGCGTTGCTTTCCTTCTGATCCCAACATTATGAAAGAGTGGATGAACTTTATTTCTGTCACGACAACTCTCGGAAGGATTGGCATGGTAATGTACATGACAATATTAATGTATTTGGTCTTGGTGGAATAGATCTGCTACGTTGCTGCTGCTGCTGCTGAAATACATCCACAACATGCTGCTGTGAGCATGTAAGAAATACTGCTGCTGCAAATATAGCATACATGAAATAACCCCATATAGCATACATGAATCACCTCGTAGCAGATCTATACAGGTAGAGCTGGGGAAGGTAGAGGGTTTCTGAAGCATGCTACAAACTACTACAGCAAGCACTAGTAATATATTTGAATGTTGAGCAGCGAGCTCATTGGCTACTGATACAGGAGAGAACCAATCAGCTGTGCCACATGATGACATCATTAGGTCAGATTGAGTTAGACCTATTGGACTGCACCATCTAGAGTTTCATGACAGAACTCTGTATTATTAATGAAGTTCTAGACCACATCATTAAGATCTTGGTGCTTTGTTTACATCATTTTACCGCGGATTCGTTTACAAACAAGGCATGATTCAACATGGGATTTTCAGAAAGACTGAAACTAAAAGATGATGATGTGCTGATTATATTGGATCCGATGTCGCACCACACAAGTGCGAGTAACTGTTTTCATTACATGGTCTCTATTGCTTTGTCTGTTATTACAGACCGTTTGATATGTACTGAGTATTTATGTGTTTTTGACCTAAATCACAGCAGCATCCATCTATGAGGAATGTACAATGTCAAATACACAAGTGTTAGCCAATCATAGCAGTGGGTGTTTACTTACGAGTCTACAATCCGCCACGCCTATTCAAACAGAGCGTTCCGATGAGGGGGGTTAAAAACAGGACAGAAAATCTATTACTTCTAAATGATGAAGTTTTTTATGTAAAAATCTTGATAAAATTATAATTGGACCTCAGAGAACAGTACAAAATTAAGAAAACAAAAAAACAAAGGCAGTTCATGACCCCTTTAAGATTATTACAAGATATTAAGATATTTTAGGAACAGGGGCATACTGCTAGTCAGTCAAATCTTGACCCCCTGAAAAGAGACAGGAATTATGGGTAATGCAATTTTTTAACAGAGAATTAACTATTTACTATATTTTTTAATTGAAATCTTGCTGACTTGTGGCTTCTACAGAAGCATACATCATTGTTTAACAATCTTGTAGCTCATGGTACTGTACAGTAGGTCTCTCTTGAAAGGTTCACATTTTGTCGTTAAAAATCAATTTCTCAATGGAGAAAATGAATGGGATTTTAACTGCCAGAACTTACAGTTGTGCTTTATACATCTGTTTACACTTACCAAGCTCATGGGCAGTAGTGAAGGCAGATGGCAACCCATCATCTTCAATCACAGAACAACTTCTCTTTGGATCACACATGGTGCCAACATCTGCCATACCCAGTGTGTCACATGTTGAGGCTCCACACAGATCCTAGATCCATAGAACATAAACAAATTGTGGTCATCATTCTTTTCTAAATTTTTAACATTCTAGATGGGTATTTGTGTAACAGTTTATTTTAAGGAACAATTCTCACTATTAACTAGTAGCTTATTAGCATGCATATTAACAGCATATTGGCAGTTTATTAGTACTTATTAGGCACATATTAATATCTTATTCTACATGACCATATTCTAGATCCCTTAACCCAACCCAATACCTAAACTTAACAACTACTATTAATAAGCCACAAAGTAGGAGTTTGAGCGAAAACTCTAGTTAATAGTGAACATGTTTCCTAATCTAAAGTGCTACCAGGATTGGTTTTGTAATTACAAGTCAATGTTAGTACAAATGATTTTTTTTTTTCATATTTAACCCATAAAAAGGCAAGTGTAATTTAAATTCTTAACTTTTTTTATAAACATTTAGCCTTCATTGCATATCTAAAACTAAAATATTTAGATTAAATTAACAGCTGAATATTTAGCTATTATTTAAATTGGTGACGCTGCTGGGCAAATCAACCAATGGCGTATTGTTTTAATCACTGGCATATAAATCCTGGTGTAAAGTTATATATTAATAGTAATAATAACAATAAAAAATGGACAACACAGATATGTGAGAAACAGTGAGTGAAAAATAGGAAATGGGTAGCTAGAAGAATGTGCTTTTAATTGACATGGAAATATTTCACATGCCCAAAATAGCTCTAATTTCTATTGGTATAAAATGCAGTATCTCAGTCCAAAAGAATTTCCGACTGACCTATATTGTGTTACCACAGTTTAAATGGATTTGCTCAGAATATCTGTTGAGCCTTACTGAATCAACATCATAATAGCAGGTTTGCTGGTCAACCTTGTCCCATGGTGCAACACCCTATACCAATTCCCAAAAAAGAACTAACATTGACTGTGCTCCTAACCTTAGCATTAAAAGTAGAGTTTCTCTCTGGCCACAACACACTTAAAGGGAACAGAAGCTTCACCACATTTAGGAGAGACAGTTCAACTCCTGTTATTCAACTCATTTAACACACAGAAACACATTTTGCTCTCAGAAGCCCAAAGGCTCTGACTTTGACGACATAAATCACCATGTCTAGGATGAAGCTCCAAATCAGTGTGACATGTTACTCATACATAACCATCAAAAAGTTTTTTAGTAAACGTCCATGCCTACGAGGACATAGTGTTTCATCTGGTATTCTTATGGTTTACATCTCTAATTTGACCTAGTTCTCACATTCTCTCTGCATTTCTTAATGTTATGCGAATCCAGCTGCTAACTCCCAAGAATCATCATGGGGCTAATCATAAAGTTTCCCTAGTCTTTTTAAACCTCCTGATGAAGGATGCCTTGACATTCACCACGTCCAAGTGCTTCCCTGTAGTCAACATATCAACATATTGGTCGGGAGTGTATTCTTAAGACATAATTTTATGCGGATAACAATTGCAATAATATTTTTTCCCAAGACAAAATAAATTGTTAATGAAACAAACAGAAGTCTGTAAAAAAGTCATCCACCAGTAAGTTCAGTTTAGTTTGGTTAGACAAAATGTGACTCACTCTGAGACCTGACTCTACACTCACAGGAAGAAAATTCAGCAATGTTGCCAAATTTTCAAAATGTAGGCTTCTATTAAATGAAGGCAACATGATCTCTTCCCACAAATGCATGTAACAGGAAAGTTGTGAGCTCTCTTTCTAAATAACTCTAGTCACCACTGCCTTTTTTAAGCACAAGAGTTTTTAACTTTACATTAGTGCTCATTACAAACGTACACAAACTAATCTGGAAGCAGACGGTTTGCTCATTGGATTACTAAAGAACATGAACCATTGTGGTTGTTAACAGCTAGTTAGGTTGTTACTTTGGTCATATGTAGTCCAGAAACTTCTAAACTTCTAGACAGAAACTATTACAAAAATTCATGGACAATTTCACGAACAGTTCCTTTTTGGCCTAAACTCTGCATCTTATTCTTACATCACCAGCAGTTCAGCTGTGAGAATAATAGTTTAATTCATTATTAGAATTTAGAAGTTTTCTAAACTCAAATGAAAAACACAGTGAAATAACATGATTTTCTTCACAGGTTTTTGTTTAGTGGGATCATATAAAACATTTAATTAGAAATAAGAAACACTGTAGACCCGGATTTTACACATTGTCCTGACTGTTGGATGGAATATGAAGAAAAAAATCAGATGCGATTGAGGTTTTTTTTCCTATGTAATATTTTTTAGCAACTATTTAAGATGTTATCTGATCAACTTATTACTCCATTGTACCCAGTGAATTCATTTTACAATTTTCCCCACTTATTCACCCCCCTCCCCCAGAGTTCAGACTCCAAGTGTCTGATGACATGCTTTGGTAATAAAATATGGTATGGGCCTTTTGGATTGTAGCCATCTGCCTGTGCCAGGTGGAGAAAACTGAATCAGACCATTTCAGGTTCTGGTTTAGCTAATGGTCCTGTGCACCGATAATGTTAGATAAGCAATGAGAGCAGACTTCCAAGTCATTTCAGTTAACTTATCTATCAATTGTTTTTTATCCAATCTCCATGTTTGGCAAGAAATCTCTTTATCCTCTGAAAAACAGGGGGGGGGGGGGACTTGCCCATACTCTCCACAAGCAGCGCTGACCCAATTGGCATCCAACATTGCAAACATACGACTTTCATTATGCCTTTATAAAATCCAAACTGTTCCATATGTGCATTTCTCTCTTTTCCCCTCTCTCACTAACTCTTGCCTTCCTTCGCACTTTCTATCTATATCGTTGTTATACTTTCTCTGATAAACTATCTAACACTACCCCTGTGGGGAGGTAGTGGTTATATGGTTAGCCACCCGGGTAGATGTACACTTCCAGCAGAGTGTCTGTGCAAACAACCACATAATTAAATACAGGCCGCATAGCAATTTACATTGTAGTTCCTCACTATTAAAACAATGAGATGTTTCTTCTAATGATTGCAACAATCTTTGAGGCATTTAGTTTTTGCAATCTTGTTATTTTATGCTGTTCCAACAAGCGCAATGAAAAAGTTTCTTTCGAATTGTACCATGTGACAAACTTCAGAACCACATGAACTGCAAAAAACAAGCTCACATGGCAGTCAACAAGCCCCAAGCTAGTGATCATTTTCAAACCAAATATGTTGTTATATAAAAATAGGAGCTGGGCCTAAAGTATGTAGCCCAAGGCTGTTGGTTACTTTTAGTTTGCCAGCCGAGGAACATATTGAGAAGGCAGATTGTGCAAATGTGATTTGATGCTGGTAACTTTAGTTGGAACTAGCAGTGATATTCAGTATTTTGCAAATAAATGCTATAGACTCGTTGTTGTGTCTGAGATAGATGTGGTCCTATATTTTTATTTAAAAAAGTGTAGTGCTGTAAATGCTTGACTCTTAAAGGATAATTCATAGGCTATCAACTCAAATCCTTCATTATTTATTAGTGCCTCAGATAGAGAACAAATGCCTTTGATAATGGCTGTATTTAGAAAATGCAAATAAACTGCAGATGCGCCTTTCTTTCTCTGCGATGAACAGCTGAGTCAAACTTTTCAACTGACTTGCTGTTCCCAATTACCTAAATTACATAACACAAGGATCCATTATAAAATACCAGTAATGCTGTAGTATATGGGTATACATATATTTACAACCAAACATAAGCCCTCAATAGAATGTGCAATTTGCATATTTTACGATACAAAGTAGATTAAATTACATCAGCTTGTTCAACGCCAACGGAAGCAATATTTTCTGGGCGACTAACAATGGTAGTTCATTCGATTCTTTGAAGCAGGTTCACAAATTTTTGATACTATGAACTTAATGCTATTACACATGTACACTGTGAACTGTAGTTCTTGTGCTGCAGTTGCATGTAGAGCTTTGTAAATTTATCTTGTGTCACTGTTGTAATGGTTACATTTCATGTTGCCATAGCATGACTCTCGGACTCTCTCTTGCGACAGTGGCCTAGTTACAATTCTTGCTCTGGTTTTTATTAAACATGAACTGTTGCATTTTTGCATGACTGGCCAGCAGTGACTCATTTTGAGACTTTTCTTGTTTCTTGCAACAAATGTACTTTTTTGATGCCGCTACATCTTTTGACAGAAAATGAGGTCATTACTGAACAACCTGAATGGAAAGATATGCTGTTTTACTCTCAGGCTGCAGCTGGGATTGGAGCTCTGCAGCAGGTGGGCCTGGACACAGCGGGCACATAGGTTTTCTCTCTCTCTGTCTTTCATGCTTTTCCCTCTCTTCACCACCCTCAGCCTCTCCCTCATTAAATACTAGTAATGAGAAACAGACTGAAAGGGGGTAGGAGGAGAAAGAGGGGTAAAGAAGAGTCAGATCTCTCTCAGCTGGGACTGTGGTTAGGGGAATCTCCCCACGAAACTGGACACTTCCCATTAGTGTATCTCCCATAGTCCTGTATGAAACTCCCTTTACCTCTTTTGTATACATTGGCCTTGCTGACATAAACAGCTTAAAGAAATAGTTCTGTCATCATGTACTCACCCATTTGACTTTTTACTTCAGTTGAACGCAAAAGAAGAAAAATCTAAAAATGCACTGGTAACACTTTTCCATTAAAGTACAAAGCACTTTAAAACTTCAACAAGGATGCAAAAGAACCATAAAGTACCATTTATTTTAAGTCATTTGAAGTTATATAATAGTTTTATGAGAGGGCCAGTCCAAAATGTTAGTCCTCATGAAGTCAAGAACTGGATCAATCTGATTTGTGATCACATTAAAAACCTGCTTTGTGAACCTGATCAACCGATTTATTGATAAGATCTGACTCAAAAGAATGTTTCGCTCACAAATCAGTACTTCTCTCTCTCATGAAGTCTCTCAGGAGATGAATAGCAACTTTTCTTTTTCTTACTCAAAGCTATGTTTTAAGAAGACATGAAGTGCATGAGTCATAAGAGCTACTTATCATGTCTTACTATATCATATCATACTTATCATTTTAACTGAATGGAAAACAGCAACTAGCATATTTAAAAAAAATGTCTGTTTGCTAATATTCCTATTTTAGCTATTTAATACAATAGGTTGCAGTGCATTAACTGAATAAACACTCTGAATCTACATTTTTATATCTGCAATATATCTTTGTATACATTCTATACAGTTTACTTATCTATCCATTAATTCATCTAACCAATCATCAGCCATCCATCATTCATTCATTTGCCCATCAATTTATATGTGTAATTTCATTCATTTTCTCTCTGTATTATTTATGCAGACTTGCATAATCACACCATACTCAGGTTGGAAACTTTTATTTTATATAGGTTAGCAGATGTACAAGTCTAGCGCCTCTCCAACTCATCTTGAGTCATCCAAGACCACGGAGAAACCCGACAATCTCTCTCTGTCCACAGGGAGTAATGAACATAATGAGTGGAAGAATGTAGGGAGTAACTGTGCTCTCTTGCTAAAATGCTTCATAAGTTCCCTTTGGAGAAGAAACAATAAAACATTTACTCCCCTCAGTATGATTCACTACAGCTGTCATCCAGACTAGGCAGTCATGACTGGTCTGGATGTCCAGCTCAGGTCATGTGTAACTGCAGCAGATTACAAGAGGATACAATGGTTGCGCTCATCTGGCATTTTCGGAGCTGGAAATGTTTTCACACGTATGAGTGTTCCTAAAAAACAGCTGACAGCATAAAATGAGTTCATGGGTTAATCGGTACAAAGCAGGGGTTTATGTGTGAGTAAAATCATAATCTGAGGACTGAATGCTAAGCTTTGTACAGTCATTCCTTAAAGTCCGTGTAAAGTGATATTAAAATATGTGTTCTGAGTTTGTCACACAACAGAAAAATGTGTTATTAACCACCCAGCCAAATTTGAATGATAAAAAACCCGCCAAGTAACTAAAATAAGTTATTAAAATCTTTTAAAAATAAGCAGGACTCTCTGCACTGGGGGCGTGTCCGCTGTCGGCGCTGAAACCACGCCCACTCGCAGGAAAGCGGCTGTCTCTCTCAACTGTCAAATACGCTACAACCTGAATGGATGCTACTGATACTACCTCTAGTAGCTTAATTGGATTTATACAGCCATACATGTTTGAGCGTGCAAGTTCGTTATTTAATTGTAGACGCGCGTCAGCGCTGCAGTGAGTTGAAACCTTCTCGTCGTCAAGGCGAGCGCGGCTCATGGTTGCTTAGCAACGGCAAACACCACGAGAGCGCAAGCTCCGTTGCGCTTTGAAAGAAGAGAAAGCGGTACAGCTCGCGTTTCTAGATGCGAATTGTGAACGCGCCATGTTTTTAAATTGTATGTATTCTGCCACATATTGATGTCTCTGGGCTAAGACCCGGGTATCTATTCACCCTAGAACCGTCCCTGCCTAGAATCTGTATATCTAACTTCACAGACATTCAAAAAGACAAACTAAGAACTTGACCTGTCAACATAGTTATTATAGCGTTAGGGGCCACGCTCGGTGGCTCCATTGCGTCATGGAGCCACCGTTTTAGCCCCGCCCAAAAAATCCTGAACACAGAATTGGTGAAAAACTGTTTAACGGTTTAACTCCACAGTTCAGTACTACATAGTTCACAGTCTTTGTAATGTGTTTCAGCAATACATTTCTAACATTTGTAATGTGTTTAGAAACAATTCTCAGAATTCTCCTTACACAGACTTTAATATTGCCCTGGTCAATGTCACTGATAACCAGCTAATAACAGTACTGAAATAAATTGAAACAACGCACCATTTATTCTGCGGTGAGGTTAAACAAGGGCTAAGCAGGAAGATGTCAAGTTGAAGGAAGTTGATGCTACCAAAACTAATAAACAGAATTTTATACAAATTTGTAAAGCCAGTCAGTCAGTCAAAATAGTGTATGGTTTAGTTTAATTTAAGCAATATTCTTCATTCCAAGTTTACTGGAATACTGTGCCAGTGATTTTTCTGCAAAATAATATTGCATTGCTTCTTGTATGTTTTGCAACACTTTCAAAGTGTTTCAAAGTCCACTGAGTGCTGCTAAAAGTGTGTTCAGCTTTACTCTGAACAGATGAACATGAATCTGGCTGTACCAGGTGGGTCACCGAGCAAGTTTACTACATCGGAAAAGGCATATGGAACTGGTCATGTGATGCAAATGTCGAATGTTTTAGTTTACAAATCATGCGCTATGGTAAAAGTGTTTTGGGGTCACTCGTATTGTGAAAGGAACCTTGTGAAAATAAGTCTTTATTAATTCATAATTTGTCCCAATAATCATAATGTGTAAAAATGAATAAAGGTTGTTTATTCATTGAGCCTATTTTTTTTTTTTTTTAAAAAAGAAGATTATTGAAGTAGTCTATATAACTAGTGCACTATATTCAAAATCAATCAATCAGTCAATCATATGAATTCAGAACTATCCCTTTACCTCCAAATGATCACACTATTTCTGTTTACCCCCAAAAGAATCTTCTCAAACCTGCCAAAACTTCACATTACTCTACATCCGATCTTGTGAAAATGATGATTGCACTGTTTAGCCTGTTTAGAAGTTCTACATCCAGTCTCAAAACTTTATAATGGCTAATCCTGCTTAAAACACTATCAATTAAAATAACACTCCAAAATCTCAATGAGATCAATAAGCTAAATATTTTAGCACTCTGCTAAGTATTCTGCATACGTGAGTTGTATCTTTGCTGATTCAGAGCACACATTCCTGCTCGCAGTGCCGATACGGGGCAATAGCTCAAAGGCAGGCCTGACCCATGACCTTAACAACACTAATAAACATGATGGGAAGCCCGTGGCAGCTACAGGTTAACTGAAGAGGCCACTCTTGTTGCGGCCTGCCCATTACTCTGTGAGATACAAAACATATTTCAGAGTTAAACCACACTTTATGTACCAGTGCTCGGATAAAAACTTTTGGTTAGAGTGAAAGCACATTGAAACGTGCTTTTTTTGTTTTATTTTGTTTTACGAACAACACAATCAAAACACCATATTTATGCTTATGCAGTTCACTATCGGACTTAAAAGCTGTGATTACAGTGTCATCATAAATTATGTCTAAATTTGTTTGATTATTGGGTTAGTAAATTGCAGCAGCCTGTGTGGTGTTCAGTTTTTTTTTCATGTTGCCAGCCATCTTGATATAATTACCACAAGATACATTAGCCGGTTCATTCTAGGATTCGTTGATTCTCATACTGCCCCCTATTGACGAAAGACGCATTACACATTACCTGTTTTGTGAATAGGATGGCCGTATCCCAATACTCCGCATGCTTGTCGCTGTTTTTGTTCAGCTTCTTCTGCCAGGTGCAGAAATTACGCAGGGTCATCGCCGCGTTCCCAGGAAACTATGATTCTTCTTACTCGTTAACATCCTGCATAAACTTGACAACCACGATGTTGATAGAGTTAAGAATGGTGGGGTGTTTGTAAAGCTTAGCTGCCACTGACATTAAGGTCAGCACGTAATGCTTGAGGTCGTCACCGTGGAATTTGGCCATGGATTCATCGGCCACCACTAATGTCTCTACATAACGCGGAATGGAGACAAATCTCTTCGAGCGGTTTTTCAGAACTGACATAGTGACGTTAGTCTTGTGTTGTTCCTTTAGGTGCTTAAACTTCGCCAAAGACTGTGCAACGGTTTGGGTCACACCGCTGTCCACGCCGCATCTTGACGTGGAGTTTCCACTCAGATTGGCGTTAGATCTGCGGCTAATGAGATGCGCATGCACACCGTCCCAGTCGGTGTTGTTCAAAGCCGGCCTGATGAAATATTCCCAGCCATCGTAACCGAATGCGCCCTGCAGCTGCAGCAGGCTGCGCAGGAATAGGGATCGATTACCTCACCGGCATAAAAACACCGGCTCAGATCTTCACTGTGCGCGGAATTTTGAGCGGTTGCGTCGGTGTGCGTCGAGAAAGCTGGAGCAATGAAGCTGGAGTCGGACTTTAATTCGAGTACAAAATCTTGTTCAAATGCACTTATTTTGAATACAGCTGTTTGCGGCAACGTGTTGTCTTCAGCGCTGACTAAATTGTTCTTGACACGATCCAGTCTGACGGGCACGCACAACTGACTCTGCATTGAATTCACAATTTCCCATTGAGCATAGAACACGTTAACAAGAAGAACTGACCTTAGCAACAAAAACATGTTTGTGCGCGAGAAAACTGTTTGATTTATAAAGCGCAAAATGAGAAAGACAGCGAGATGTGAACGCAAGAATATTCCAGGATGCGGTTGCACTAAAATGTTGCCTTTGCGCGTCCACAAAGTGTGAAATCCGCCGGTCTGTGATCCATGCCTTTCTTGTACCTGTATACTGAAGCGGCTCTGCTCATCTGTCGCCTTTATGCGCGCGCGGCATTTGTAAACATCCAGCGCTTGTAATCAGAAGATTTTGGGGAGGTGCTCAAGTGCGCTCATTGGGTATGCCTTTTGTCTTAAGGTTAAGCCAGCAACTACTTGTGGCTCTGTGAGCTTTCGCATCATCAGCGCGCAGCGCTCCAAGAGCCGGGTTTCCCTCCCACTACATCTACAGCATCCAAACTGTGACTTGAGAGGGCAGCACATGAAATACATAAGCATACAGCATATATAGGCTACTACAGTTATATTCTGTTTAAGTGATCTTAATTATTCAATTCATCAATATAAGATCTTAACTTTAACTCTTAATTTGGAGGCCTGTGTATGATTTTATTTTCTTCTCTTTTCTGAAACCTGCATAAACTACATTCTGTACTACCGGTTGTTGTGGTAGGATGTGAATGTGCAGTGATTTCTACACCAGTGAGTGACATTATCATCATTTAAGGGGAGGTTGTGTAATGGCACACCAAAGATGTATATTATTTTTTCCATAATTTCTTAAATGATTCAGTGAAGAGCATAAATGGTGTGTGGCCTTGACCTTTTCTAAATATGTTTTTGACACAATTTGTATTGTATACTGCACTGTAGAAATAAAAGTGAGTTGATACAAAGGGATACAATTTGTCATTGTGGCAGTACCCAGTACCCTTAAAGGTTCACTTGCCTAACCCTAGGATTCTTGTTGTACATTACATTGACATTATACATTAAGGAAGTAATATTCACCCTATAGGCCTAGTGCTATAGCTAAGGTACAAAGGGCGTACCTTTGGGGATGTCGTCCTGCTCACAAGCAATTTCTCCATTGTGCTTCTGTAAGGACTTCTGAACGTAGAAATTGTCAATTTGACATCCTTGCTCCATTGACCCCCATTCATGCACTGGTGTAAGAGCGACATCTTGTGGAAAAGCCAAGCCAAATGAAAACATTCCAATACAGATTGCTAAATATTAACAGCCATATAAATATTAAACTATACGACCAATAACAAAATAACGTCTTTCCATGCTATGTGCAAAACAAAACAAAAAAATCCTTTTAGTATTGGACAATGTGTTTTTATACTGCAGAATCCCATTTGATCTCCCGTTAGATTGTTGTATTGGTAGAAAAATGTCTAGTTTCCAACTTGATACTGCAAATGATACAATGCTGCCCCTCAGCGGTAGTTTTCAAATCAACCTGTTGTCCGTCTCTGAACAGCACGCTGCGTTCCGCACGTGCTGCGATAAGATAATCAACACCACGCTGCAAATCTCTCACTGTGTATATTGTAAATAACCTATTATACGTTCCTCTGTTAATTCCTAAATGTTGTGTATTTCTGTTTGTTCTTTTTGAGTTTAAAACGTGCACGCTTTAACTAAATCAATGCCACCAACAGAGAGAGTGAGGAACTTAAGGTTGTGAGTCAATTACTTGAAATAACATAAATAAATAAATTTACAATTTGATGTGCACCATACGTGATTTGCACGTAGGCTATTTGGAAAAACTTTTTTTGAAAGTTTTGATTTGTGGTTATAACCTCCAGCCAGGATATATTCAGATGTCACCTTTACAGCCCGTTGCTATCTAGGTATGAAGACACCATTTGCTCTTGGGTACATCGCGTTTCTTCCAAGATTTGCACTGGTTTAACACGCTCTCTAGCATCTGGTTGACACTCAACACATACTTCGAGTGTCCTACAGCATTCCAGCCGGCTGTTATAATAATAGCTGTAAGCAAGACCCGCAGTAGTGAAAAGGGGCCGTGCCGGTAGCCCTATTGGATCAAACCAGGGTTTTTTTTTCTTGCTTTGGCGCACGAGGGGAGGAGAGAGAATGAATATCAAAAATAAACCGCGTACGCTGGAGAAGCCCAAGACTGTATAAATACCAGCGCAAGAACATTCTTCGCTTATACAGTGAGACGGATGATGAGTATTTTCTTACAAGACTGTTTCTATGAACTCTCGAGACTTAATTTGAATTCTTATTAAATCAATATTGGTATTGTTTTTTTTTCTTTTAATTTTCAGTGGATTATGTTCATCTGTATCTTTGTTTTAAAACAGAACTAGCTATTAGTGCTTCCAGTGGCGTTTTCTTACTTTTCAACATACAGTTTTGGATATTTCTGTATTCACCATTAAAATGGTATCTACAGTTGTTTGTTATATATTCTTCTTAGTAAATCTTATGTCTCAGTTAGCTACGGGTGAGCTAAACGAGGAAGAGGAGACCGTGCCAGTAAACCTTATATTCAGGAAAGGTGTTTTTTGGAGGAATGAAGAGAGACAGCGTTTTAAGATCAGTGCATTTGGTCAACTTTTCCTGCTTGACCTGACGCCGGATAGCAGGTTCGTGTCTCCATCATTAAACGTCCAGCGCATAAATGCAAAAAACCTCCCAGCCGTTCTAGACGCCTCCAGGAGCGGAGGTGTCTTCAGGGATGAGACTCAGTCCGGAGACAGCGGCGCGGACCTCAGAGACTGTTTCTACAAAGGAACGGTCAACTCTGATAAGGAATCGGTAGTTGCTGTCAGTTTATGTCACGGCATCCAGGGTTCTTTCATAACGCAAGGGGACGAGTACTTTATTCAGCCTAAAGCAAGTGCCAAGACCACCGGCAAATCTTTTCCGCAGGTGCACGTCGTTAAAAGGCGAGCCTTTTCCAGCAATCGCAGAGCGTCAAATATGGTCTTTGATCAAGAGAAATTTGACAGTTTTGTGAAAAAGAGCAACCTGAACTCTAGTGAAGACGACGACGGCAAAGCGAGACGGGCGAAAAGATTCGTCTCAGCTGCGAGACACGTCGAGACCCTTGTAGTTGCCGACGCTTCTATGACACGTTTCTATGGAGACGAGATAAAGGTGAGTCAAGCGTGCCTTTAGAGAAGTCGCAAATTCCCTAGTGGTTTTATTTTTAAAGGCGTGCGCAATTGATAATATTATTCGCTCCTTTGGGTGCACCAACTTTTTAGTTATTTAATTGATTCTGAAACATGTAATTTAGCTACTGACCGACCTTTCTATTCATTTACTGAAGACGTTTCACCACTCATCCGAGGGGCTTCGGCAGACCACCCGGTGAAATCACTTATACAGCATGGATAGCAATATATGTATATTTAATTTTCCTGTTTAATTTCATTTATTTATTTTACAAGCTAATATTTTTAAGTCATTGCCCAGTTGTTGTCCTTATACGGACAATTGACCGCAATGCAATAGCCTATGTAGCTACACGGAATATTTGTAGAAATCTTTACACGAGTTTTAACTGTTGCTTATTTGCTACACCCACCTTTAATAAGGTACCTAAATAGATAATAATTCGTCTCACAAAGACCCATCAAGTCTTCTCAATAAGTTTTCCAGGTGACATTCAATCTGACAACTCTGAGCACGCGCAAGGCAAGTGTGCGTTAACACGTAAAACTGAAGTTACCAAGGAGGGCATCTTAGGTCAATATACTGAAGTGTCATAGGGAGCAAGGATCCTGTATTGAAAACTGACTTTTTGAAAGTTTAGGCGTGGTTTCTCTCGCCAAAGGTAGCGGATTTGCCTGATAGTTGCATGCAGGAGTTTGTTTTGGAAAGTCAAAGCGTCGGTGATTTCTTTCTCCTCGCGGTCGCTTGCAGCGGGGTTTCTCTCATGGAGATAGAAAGCTTTGGTTGGAGTTGGATTGGAGTTACAGAATGCTTTGAACGAAATCTGTCAGTCTATTCCACCTACATGATGTGCACCAGCCTATATAGTCCGGTTTTAGGACTATGCGAAGCTTTATGTAAATAGAAATAGCTATGCTAACTGGTTAAATCCATCTTTCTGGATATGAATTACTTATTGAACTATGTGAATAAAAAACATTTTGTTCACTGCTACCCTTTAAGAAGTAAACATTAAAAGTAGGGAATATGTGTTTATCTCTTTAACTGATGTGCCAACAGCTGTCATATATGCTGTTTCACATTATCAAGGATTTCATGACAAAACTGTCATTCAGGGACACATTTCCATTCTAGTCGGTCTTTATTCCAATGTAAAACTGCAGCTGTATTCACAAGTCGAAGTTGAAGTATCAAATTTTTAATAAAGGCTAAAACGAATTAGCCCTTAATGATTGGTCTATGATTTAGACATGAAAAGTAACATAAATCAGGCAAACCACTAAAAACCTGTGGTTTGAGGGTGACTGGGGTTGGTTATACAGAGTGTAACAAAATATGAAACGTGTCTGTGAATCAGTGTGGGAGAAAATAAAATACAGAAGGGGGCGAAAAGAACATCTGGAAAAGAAGGACATCCAAGTTGCTTGCGACCCATTTTATTGATAGAAAGAAGAACAAATGTTTAAATGTCTTGGTCCCATAGGCTTTCAGATTTGGGCCACCACTTTATTCTTTCCCCCCAAAATGTAGTGTCAAGTTTAATAAAGAAAATACTCACTGAACAGCTTTGTGACAGCTGCATTACTTTAATGCATATGGAACCTAAAATATTGTCAAGTCATAATCTCCCAGTGTATGAAACTGAAAACAGTCAATCAGACAATCATCTAGTTTTATTGCCAAAAATACATCGTGTTTTGGTACTGTATATCCAGGGTTGTATATTTAGTATCTTTGAGGTTTGTTTACGC
This sequence comes from Tor tambroides, assembly GCA_021397915.2. Taxonomy (NCBI): domain Eukaryota; kingdom Metazoa; phylum Chordata; class Actinopteri; order Cypriniformes; family Cyprinidae; genus Tor; species Tor tambroides. The sequence goes on from JAFVLL020034318.1 coordinate 39,099, forward strand.
AGTGTATCCGCAGACCATTTTTGTTTGATTACAACATTTCTGTTCTCTCTCTTTCTTTCTACAGCACTACCTCCTGACAGTGATGTCCATGGCAGCACAGATCTATGTGCATCCTAGCCTGAAAAATGCTGTTAGTCTGGTGGTAGTGAAGATGGTGGTTGTGGAGGATGAGGAGGTGGGACCTGAGCTTTCAAGCAACGGTGGTGTTGCCCTGCGCAACTTCTGCAGGTGGCAACAACTTTTCAACCCAGGCAGTCAGAGGCATCCTGAACACTATGACACTGCCATCTTGTTTACTAGAGAGGTGAGAAACACAAAACGTTTTAGAACAAAAGAATCAAATTTAAATGAAAAATCAACATTAACTGACATGCTGTAGAAAGAAATTCATGTAAGTAACCCGTGTTCAAACGATCAAATGTGTTTTGGGCTTAAAATTATGGCACAACTGGACTTTTATTAGCAGAATTACTTTTAATACTAGAAATATGTAGGTCATTTAATTAATTTTTCCATCAGGAAAGATGGTGACTATTTCTCTCCAACATTTCCAGTCCACACATATTTCAAAGATGTAATTACCTTCAGCTTTTGATTAACTCGCTTGGCTACCACTTTTCCGAAACAAGACATCATTTCATTGCCAATGTCAATGACAGGGTCATGATCACAATGCTCAGCAGGGAACCCCCTGTCCAATATTGGAGACAGCAAGCATGAGATTGTAGCTCTGCCAAAAACCAGAGTGTTAGCACCGTATGAAATAGATGTAGGAGAAACGAAAATTTGGCTGGACATCCAGCTGAGAACAACACAACAGAACGAAGAGAGATCTCAGTCCTGCTGTAGCTAGATGGAGAGACAGGTGGTTTTTATTTAGCGGAGGAGGTCTGGGTGTCTCTGGTCGTCTCACATGGCTTCCACTGAGACGTCTTCCCCAGTCAAGGTTATCCCTGTCTGGACAGGGAAGTGCTGGGCAGGCCCTTTGGTCTACATGTGCTGTGTGGTCCAGCTATCTCACAGTTAATTTTCCCCCTCTTGCTTTTTTCTAGTTCGCAGTCTGCCGTGTATTTGCTTCATTTTACGATGGAAACACTGACAAATATGTTTTGCTGGCAAGAGCCTGCTTGGGGAAAAAAGGGCTGTCTGGAACTAATGGAGCGATGTCTGGATATCAGTGTCTCAGATGTGTCCCCCTCTCCTCTCCACTCCTCTACTCTCACTTCTCTTTTTTTGTCTCACATCTCTCTATCTCATTTGCCCACTTGTCTCTCTCTCTTTTTGACCTCAGGATATTTGCGGATATAAGGATTGTGACACTCTGGGTGTAGCTGATATTGGCACTATGTGTGACCCCAAAAGAAGCTGCTCAGTCATAGAGGACAACGGCCTTCAGGCAGCTTTCACTGTGTCACATGAACTTGGTATGTTCACACACATGAGCAGACTCCATGTCTGTAGTTAGACGACTCAGCCTTACCGACTGTCTGAACAAGAGCATGTGTTCCAGACTGAGTCATTAATTAATGTAAGCCAGCTGTTTTCAACAGCTAAAATATACTGAGAACTTTGTGTTACCATTAGGCTTCATCACATGAACTTAGAATTCATCACATGATATGTCGACTAAAGTCAAATTAATCACAATTAATTTCATGTCAACATTTAATTGTAAAATGATGAATCACGTCAATATTTGAAGAGAAAAAAGAAGATAATTCAAAGACCAGTAAATAATCGAATTGACTTACATAGACTGTCCGAGGTACAGTTCTTGTACAGTTCTTATCCATTGAATATGCACCAAGTTGCAGTAGTAGCTGCAGTGTTGTTGTCTGTTTGAATGTTTGGTTGGAAATGACACCCTCTGGAAAGGCAAAAAGCACAATGAGCACCAGTGCTAAACATCAGTGAAAGATATATAGAGCTTAGTCAAATGGAGGAGCACAGCAACGTGGAAAAATTATTACACTGTACAGGTGCAGTACATCTTTCTATTTTCCTCTCTTTTTTCAGGCCATGTACTCAGCATGCCACATGATGATTCTAAAATCTGTGAGAAGTTGTTTGGGCCTCTCAATGGGCATCATATGATGGCTCCTTTCTTCGTTCACCTCAACAAAACTCTTCCCTGGTCCCCATGTAGTGCACTCTACATCACAGAGTTCTTCGACAATGGCCACGGTATGATCCTTCTCTGTCTGTCAGGATGCTGTTTTAATCATTTCCCTTATTTAAAAGTTACAGTATATGTCAGTGAAAAAGAACTCCCTGAAATGCAGTACCATTTGATTTGCTCCTGTCTTTCTGTGTATTTTTAATGAACGAGGTTTTCAGTTTTTGTTTGGTTTTGGCCTTAGAGCATAATGGTGCATATTTCCTAGAGACTCCGAGAAAAAAATGTAATAACATTCAGTTTTGAGTTCTGAGACATTTTGCTAGAATTGTATGTCTGTCATTCAAAAGTTAATGGAAACATGGCACAGAGAATCTACTGTATAATTTTGATCTTAATGCGTGGTGAAAAATCTCTATAATGTAGATGCCTGTGTTTTATGAATTTACTCTCTTTCAGTGTTTTGCACGTTTCTTGTTTAAATGCCATTTCTGTCTTAACTTACTCCCTAACCGCTAATAATGGGCTGGTGGGACCACACTCTGTAATTTTGCTGAGAGTGTCAAAACTAACAGTCTTTGCAGAGTAAGCTCACTCTCACTCTATCTACTCATGTACGGTATAAATATATACACTACCGTTCAGAAGTTTGGGATCAGTAAGATCACTCATTTTTGATGTCTCCTGTGCTCACCAAGGCTGCATTTATTTGATCAAAATAGAGTGAAAACAGAAACATTGTGAAATATTATTTCAATATATTGTCATTTATCCTTGTCTGGTCTGCATTTTCAGCAGCCATTACTCTAGTCTTCAGCATCACGTGATCTTTCAGATCTATTTTTCTGGATTGAATGGAAAGTTAAAAAGAACAGCATTTATTTGAAATAGAAATATTTCCGTCAAGACTGTCCATTAGGGATGCCTAATATTAACTATGATTCAAATACAACAGAACAGTTCACAATAAAGATGAATTTAGATAAGAAAAAGTGACAGCTCAGGAAATACGGTGGACATATTTTCTCCAGTTTTTGATTTATTTCCGTCGATATCTCAGTCTACACACTCTCGTTCCCGCTCTTCCACTGACTCATCTTCAATGACTCACACATTCCAGGTTTAACAACTGTTTTCCCTCACAGAGACAGTACGTGTAGCCAAGCACATGCCGTCTTTACCGTTGCACTGTTGCTACAGGTACTGTAGACTATGAACTGATGCGGCTTCAAGGCTGTTATTTTCCATTGTCGTTATGCCTGGATCCGTTTCACCAAAAGCCTTTCATTACTAAGCATTCATAACATTCATTTAGGTGTGTAAAGCTGGATTGAAACCTTTCCAAATTCTTAATACTTAAGATGTTAAGGTGTCCTCAATACTTTAAGCCTAATTAGATTTCACAGTGTCAATCTCAAAAAAAACACAAAAGTTGTCAAGAAGTCTGCGTAATTGTTTCAAGGCATTATACTGTCTCCATATCTTTATCCATACGGATAAAACTATGTTTAGGAAGAATCTTACAGTTAAATTATACTTTCTTTTGTTACAGATTCAATTTTTTTTGTTTTAGAGCAAGCTAACTAAGGCTGCACAATAATAGGTTACATAATGGATATCTCCAGATGGGAGACTATTATGTCTTATGCACATTGGGATGAGAGGTGGTACAGTGAGATCTCTCTGCAATGAAAATTGTCCCCTCAAGCTAACGTGCACACCTGTTTTAGACTTGCTGTACGTAAGAGATTGTTTCAGCTGAAGGAAACACTTGGTCAATAGCAACAGGCTTAAGGAAAACACTGCAAACCGCCTTATAAGCATAATATCATTTACATTTATATACAGTACATGTATTTGGGAGAAGCTTTTATCCAAAGTAATTGGATTATCTTGTATTCAAGGTGCATATTTTATCATTAACTGCTTTCCCTGGGAATCGAACCCGAGAACTTGGTGTTGCACTGTTTAAGCTTCAGGAAGACAATCTTCAATTTGAATTTGAAGCAAGTAAGCTAAAGAAAACCCTGCATGTACATTCCTCAGGTGACTGTTTGCTGGATCCACCCGAGAAGAGCATCCCTTTACCTACCGAGCTCCCCGGCCGTATGTTTGGTCTGGACTGGCAGTGCCAGCAAGCTTTCGGAGACGAATATACCCACTGTCCCAATGCCCCTGAAGATCAGGCATGTGCACAGCTGTGGTGTCGAGAGGAAGGAAAGATACAGTGCACGACCAGGAATGGAAGCCTTCCCTGGGCCGACGGTACTCCATGCGGGGAGGACAGGAGATGTCGTGAGGGTTCATGCTTGTCGAGTGCACTGGAGGAGGCGGGAGAAAAGAAGGTATACATGCCCAGGAGGATGTGTGTATGTGCGTCATCCGGTTTTATCACACTTTTACCTGTCAGCACGTATGCATCTAAAACACCCATGTACAGATTTACAGGCGCCACTATTAACAAATATCTGACACTGCAGGTGACGCCTTGCGTATGGCCTCTTGTGCGTCACCCTACTCTTCCTTTTAAAAATTGTAAACATTTGCGCATACTGTCTCAATGATCTCTTCTGTCTCTCTCAGATTATTCAAAACTTTTACGCATTTCCCTTCCTTCGACATTAAAGATTACACATACTTTTTACCATAGTGTTTACATGATTGAAGAAGTCTTAGAGTGCTTAGAGCCAGACTGTTCTTTTTTTTAACTTTCAGAAAAAAAACTTATTCCTTCTCTTGGATTCCAACCAGCTGAGCAGCTTAAAATAATCAATCTACTTTAAATTCAGCTTCTAAATGCCAGAGAGAGAGAGAGAGAGAGAGAGAGAGAAAGAGTTTATATAGAGGGAATCTTTAAAAAGCTCAATTATTTTTGAGCCTTCCATTAAAGATGCAGTTGCAATGTATTCAGCAAAGCCTCTTTAAAAAGTGTGATTATATTTGGTGTAGTGTGTTAAAAAACCCCAAACTTGTGATCCCAGACGGCCTGGCTGTTAGAAAGCATCCCTCAGCCAACTCATAAAAAACCCTGACAGAAATGCAGTGTGGTATGCTCACATTCCGTCAGCACTACGCTTACTGGAAGTGATGTTTAGGAGCACTTTGCAAGGCAAAAGTGACAGTAAAGACATTTATAATGTTACAAAAGATTTCTATTTCAAATAAATGCTATTCATTTGAATCTTTCCTCACAGTTTCCACAAAAATATTAGCTGTTGTCAACAATGATAATAATAAGAAATGTTTCTTGATCGGCAAATCAGCATATTGGAATGATTTCATATTGATTCAATTTCATATTGGAATGATCATGTGACACTGAAGACTGGAGTAATGGCTGCTAATAAATTCTGCTTTACCATCACAGGAATAAATTACATTTTCAAGTGTATTGAAATAGATAACAGTTATTCTAAATTGTAATAATATTTAGTAATATTACTGTATTTTTACTGTATTTTTATACTAGGTGCTACATATTACAGTGAAATGTATATCTAACTGCCTCTATTTGTGTTCTAGGTGCCAGTCAATGGTGGCTGGGGAGAGTGGGGCCCTTGGGGGGCGTGTTCACGGACATGTGGTGGGGGTGTGGAGTTTTCTCACCGTGAGTGCACTGCTCCAGTGCCACAGAACGGGGGCTCGTACTGTGT
>JAFVLL020034320.1:0-15582 GCA_021397915.2 Tor tambroides
TCTTAATATCCTAATGATTTTTGGCTTAAAAGAAAAATGGATAATTTTGACTCATACAATGTATTGTTGGCTATTGCTACAAATATACCTGTGCTGCTGAAGACTGCTTTTGTGCTGCAGGGTCACAAATATCTGCTAGTAGACCTGCCTTTTATGGATGATATTGTAATATTGAAGTGCTGTTATATATAACACTTCCAGAATGAGCACCTCATCCTCTGCGGATATTCAGATTTGTTTTTCTGTTAAGTTATGAATCTCTGCCCACACAGGTCACTGCTGAAGAGGCTTACGGTCGGCACTGGAAATTTGTGTCTCAAAATTAGGGATGGGCATTTTTGGCAATTTCTCATTTCGATCAAATACTCGAGTACTCGGGGGGCGGGGCATGGTCATAATGGAGATAATGAAAATATCTGAAGACTGTTATGAAAATGAATGTTAAAAATAAAAATGACCTGTCTATGAAAACATGAACACATGATTAGAACACTGTTAGATTATGATTATGATGCAGTAATGTTATTAAAAAGAAGCATCTAAAAAGGAATAGCTGCCTGGGGTGAAGCTGATTATTTAATATATGATTTTGCTTTGGAACCTTCAGAAATCTTAACTTAATTTTTCTCAAAATGGACTTTGTTGACTCAATCGACTTCAAACAGCTGTAGATCAGTCTTTTTTCTGATTATAACAACTCATATATCATTTTGAAGGTCTTTTAATGGAGAATGTAAAAATAAAAATAACTCATTTTTGAAATGTGCTCATTGTGACTGATTTTGCCAGCACTGGTCACATTTGTTTGTTCTCTGGTCTTTAATAATGTTCTCAAAACGTTAGAACAGAAACATTGTTTCTACATTGTTCATGGAAAGTGTTTTTCAGAAATGTTTTAGTTGGATGTTGGTCTAATGTTTTTTTTTCTTTAAATGTTACTACTTTTTCGGAACTTTCAGAGAAAATTCAAAAGTAACGTTCCCATAATGTTTGCAAAATGGAATGTTCCCTTATCGTTTGCATAACCAAGAAAAACAGTTCTAAAACATTTCAAATACTGGATATTTTAAATGTTCAGTGAACACTCAGAAACGTAATGGAAAGGTTAGCAAAATATATTTTGCAAGGTATGTTAGTTGTTTTGGCCGCTGTGGCATCAGCAGCAGCTCTGATTGAAAGCGAAGGGCTTCCTGCAGTGATGTGTGGTGTGTTTGAGCTGGTGTGTGTCTCTCCGCAGACGGCGCTGATCTCCCGTCTCACGCCAGTCAGATGAACGGAGTTCTGCGCTTCAGTACAGTGACCCGCGCCGATGGAGGAAACTACACCTGTGTGGCGTCCAGCAGCGCACAGGGAGAGATACGAGCGCACGTCTATCTCACTGTAGGAGGTGTGTGTGTGTGTTCTGATCTGAACGCTGTGGGTGATGATGAGTTCTTGTTCCACACACTCAGACTCTTTCACTGTGTGTTTTGTCAGTTCATGTGGAGTTTAAGCTGGAGCCGGAGCAGACCACAGTCTATCAGGGTCACACGGCCGTGCTTCACTGTCAGGCGTCAGGTGACCCGCAGCCGTACCTCCAGTGGATGCTCAAAGACAAACTGCTCAGCAGCAGCAGCTCCAGCAGGTCAGTGATCTCACTGCATCTACCTGTCTCACTGCATGTGTCTGTCTGTCTCACTGAACCTGTCTGTGTCACTGCACCTGTCTGTCTCTCACATACATGATGGTTCTTCATATGCAGCAGATGTTGACGTGTGTTGATTGTGTTTCTTCAGGTTTCAGAAGATGCCCAACGGCTCTCTGGTCATTAGTGACGTGACCACTGAGGACACAGGTGTGTACACCTGCATCGCAGGAAACACCTGCAACATCAGAGACACGGCAGCGCAGCTCTATGTCGTGGGTGAGGAACATTTTAACCTGATTGTTGTGTTTTTTAAAAGTAAAGCAGATTTTAGTTTGACAAGTCAGTGTGTTCCTGTACACACACAGATCATAGAGCATAGAGTGTGTGTGTTATTTCATTTCACATTGATTTTTATAGCGCTTTATCCAATACACAGGGTTTCTGTGGGTCGTAAAAAGGTAATAAAAGGTCTTAATTTGTCCTTCCACAAATGAAGGCCTTAGAATGTCTTAAAATAGAGCAGAAAGTCTTACGTTCATGAAGTCACGACATTAAATGTTGCATAGACTGCAAAAAATTAATTTCTTCCTCAGTGTTTTTATTTTGTTTTCAGTACAAACATCTTTTAAGTGAGTTTATGCTTAAAACAAGAGCAAATATCTGTCAATGGGGAATGAAAACTTGTTTTCACTTTGAATTAAGTAGATTTTTTTTTCACCCATTGGCAGATATTTGTTCTTGTTTTAATCATAAACTCACTTCATTTGAATCAATTTCTCATAAAACAAGACTATTAGATGATCATCTTTAAGATTTTATTACTAATTCAGATATTTCAAAATAAAACTTCTGAAGGATTTACTTCAGTATTTAATAGGTTTAGACAGTTTAAATGAAGTTCAGTGTGATGTTACACTGATGTTTTGATCGTATCAAACGCCTTTGAAGTGCTTATAAACTCTGATACACTCTCCAGTGACACATTCCTTATCAGTGTTACATTGTTGCCTGGCAACAGTTAAAAGCTACAGTTACACTGAACTTCCAGTTCTGAACTCTTTATTTTGATGAATAACAATGTGTAACAGCTGACTGAATGGCCTGCAGTGTTTTTTGTGATGTGTCAGACTGATGTGTTCTGTCCCTGTTCTCAGAGAAGCCTGTGCACCCACGCAGTGAAGACGAGGATAAGAGTCAGTTTAAGATGTTCCAGACGATCGCGCTGTCTGTGGCCGTGGCTGTGGCGTACATCATCGCTGTGCTGGGACTGATGTTCTACTGCAAACAGAGACGCAAGAACAAACGGCTGCAGAAGAGCCGCGCCGGAGAAGAGCCCGAGATGGAGTGTCTGAACGGTAGGGTTCAACAGGGCTAAAGACACACCTTAATATCCACTGCGCCTAAAATATATAATTGCAGAAAAATATATACGTTTGTATTGGACATTAATGGAGCAACAGATGATTATACAAGTTGTTTATTTTGTTTAAAAATCTTATAAATGTATGAGGTGGCAAGGGGGGCCTTTTACCCCCCACACCAGCAAAAGACACACAGTATACAAATACTTCAGCTAAAGTAATGTTTTTTTTTTTAATAATGTCTAAGTTAATACTTGTTCAAAACAATCACTTTAGCAAAGTTTGTACTATTTTCTGCTTATTTTGAAAAATAAAAGAATACATTTTTGTTCATTAAATATACTGTCATTAAAATGTTAATATAAAAAATATATTTTAAAATACAGAAACAAAATCATTTTAAAAAGTAAAGATTCTGAAAACATTGAAGGAGATCCCATAATAATGTAATATAGATTTACAGTAGTAACAACAAATGATATTTTATTATTAGTGCTGTCAAATTATTAATCGCATCCAAAATAAGTTTTTGTTTACATGTGTACTGTATATATTTATGTATATATAAATACAAACACATGCATGAATATTTAAGAAAAATGTTATGTTTATGTATTAAATATATATAATAAAATATAATAATATAAATATATAAATGTATATACATGTAAATATTTTCAATACTGTATGTGTGTGTAGTTATATATATATATATATATATATATATATATATATATATAATAAATAAACAGTACACGTTATGTAAACAAAAACTTTTATTTTGAATGTGATTAATCGTGATTAATAATTTGACAGCACTATTTATTATATGATATGATTAATATATGTTTTTAAATATGATGGTTTCGTTCTAAACATGGTGATTATCTCTAATATGGACATAATATATGATATTTACCATCTGAATCTAACCATGTCATGTCAACAAATGGAAAAGTCAGCCATTTATTAATTATCATGTTAATTACTGCCTTTAGCCCCGACAGCGGGGGCACTTTTTACCACAAGTACCATACTTTTACATATTCTTTCCTTATTTAAAAACAGTTGCTCTAATTATCTTAAACAAAACTGAAAATTGTGTCTCAAAATATATGCATTAATTTTAGCGATTCTCATTTTCTACTTAAATCTACTACATTTTAAAAAGCATCAAATATTAGATCAAGTAAGCACAGAATCAACTTTGTGTCGAGTCAAGGATCAGCCAAATTTGCACGTGCATCTTAAAAAAGCGGATGTTTTGGAAAGTGCTTCGACATGTTTTTGTGCCATCTAGTGGTTTAGAGGAAAATAATATCAAAGGTGTCTTTAGAGTACCCTACTGTCACATGATTAATATCAGACTAACCACTCAGTCTCTTATATGTAGTGGTTGTTCAACCTTGTCATTTCTAATACTTCCCAAAGGCACATGTTCTGTTTTCACGTTATTTAGAGATGTGTGTGATTCCCGTAGGTGGCGCTGTTCAGCTGAACGGCCACAGACTGTCTGAGATCCATGAAGAAGTGGCTTTAACCACCATACCTTCAGCCAACTCAGAGAAACAGCAGAGCTGCAGTGACAAACTACACTTTCCCAGAGCGCACCTGCAGACCATCACCACACTGGGTAATTAATCATCAAAACTCACTTCAGTTCACTTTTAGAATAACAATCTATTAAAAGATTTTACATTATGATGATATTTGCTTCTAGATTTAGGATATCACATCATATTTATTTATTAAAGGGATAAAATGAAAATTTGCTGAAAATGTGCTCATCCAAGATCAGGTTGAGTTAGTTTCTTCATCAGGTTTGTAGAAATGTGTCTCTGCATCAGTGTCTCATCAATGGATGTGAATGGGTGCCGTCAGAATGAGAGTCCAAACAGCTGATAAAAACATCACAATAATCCACACCACTCCAGTCCATCAGTTAACATCTGGAGAAGACAAAAGCTCAAACAAATCCAGCATTAAGATGTTTTTTTTAGTCCATAATCCATAATAACGCTTCCTCCAGTGAAAAAGTGTTCTGGTCTGAATCAGGAGAGAAATCTGCACAGATCAAGCAGTGTTTACAAGACAAAACAGCTCTAAACTTTAAAGTTTTTGTCTTCTCCAGATGTTAACTGATGGACTGGAGTGGTGTGGATTATTGTGATGTTTTTATCAGCTGTTTGGACTCTCATTCTGACGGCACCCATTCACTGCAGAGCATCCATTGCTGAGACACTGATGCAGAGACACATTTCTACAAACCTGATGAACAAACAAACTCATGTGCGCATGTCGTGTGTGTGCGCGTGTGTGTGTGCGTGCGTGTGCGTGTGTGTGCGTGTGTGTGTGTGTGTGTGTGTGTGTGTGCAGGTCGTGGCGTGTTCGGCGAGGTGTTTCTGGCTAAAGCGAGGGCGATAGATGAGGCAGAGCCGGAGACGCTGGTTCTGGTCAAGAGTTTACAGAGCCGAGAAGAAACACACCGAACCGAGTTCAGACGAGAAATGGAGATGTTCAGCAAACTCAATCACGCTCACATCATACGACTGCTGGGAATCTGCAGAGAGACCCAACCACATTACATGATCCTGGAATACGTAGATCTGGTACTAAACGCATCCAAACTCCTTTATTAATTCCATGCAGCAGTCAGCGGTTAGCCCAATGCTTTAACATTAACTAGCATTTTCAGGAAAAAGAAAATCATCTCTGGGTCAAACGTTTTCTTTCTAGGGATAATCAAGGAAATATAATTAGATGATCTAGTTGTGTATGTATTAATATAAGGTTTCAGCAACTTTGAAGATATTCAGGTAATAAGCCCAACAGAACTTTGTAAATAAAAATATACCAGTGAATTTCCCGTCTTGTATGCAATGATGTCCAATTCAAAAGGGAGTATAATTCACAATGATGTGTTCTGTAGGGTGCATTAGTAATCAATCTAATTAGTGCATGATACAACACATCTAATTGCTCCAGAACACCTTTACGTGCATTTCTATATATCACATCACCATAATCAAACAAGGGCAAAACGGTGGTATTTCTTAGCTAACATGGTAAACAGATCTATTTCGATACAAAAAACTAAGTCTAGATTTAACTTTCTTCTGTAGATTAGTTATGTGGATGGTAAATGTCAAGGAGCTATCAAGCCAGATTCCGAGATATTTATATGAAGATACTTCCTCAATTTTTGCCCCATCTGAAGTTATAATGTCTTTATTATTTTGTTGTTTTTTCCAAACCAAATTACTTTTGTTTTTGTGCTATTTAAAACTAGATTCAGGTCATTAAAAGCCTCTTGAATATTATTAAAACTATCCTGTGCCTGTTTTAAAACATCATATGATGATCCCACAGCATAAAGAATAGCATCATTGCATATAGGTGAATATAGGTTTCTGACTACAGATAACCTGAGAAATATTATTAATGTAAATTAAAAACAGGGTTGATGCTAACACAGAGCCCTGAGGGACACCTTTATGAATGGTTCGGATAATTGTTGATCAATCTTTACATATTGGGATCTGTTAAATAAATAGTTAGAAAACCAAGATAGGGTTAAATAAGACACACCAATACTACGTAATCTGGATAACAAAATAGAATAATCACCTGTATCAAAAGCTTTTATCTTATGGACATAACATGATGAATTTCTGTCTGTTTGAATGTATGTTCATATCTGTTTATCAGTAAAGTATGTCCATGTTAGTCATGGTGATGTGAGTGCTTTTCTCTGGTTTTTCAGGGTGATCTCAAACAGTTCCTCAGGATATCAAAAAGCAGCGATGAGAATCTCAAGCCACATCCCATCAGCACTAAAACTAAAGTAGGTTCCTCCATCTCTGCGTCTCTGAGTGTATTTAATAGCTCGTGTGACTGTGTTGCTGATGGTGCTCCGCAGGTCTCCATCTGTGCTCAGGTGGCTCATGGGATGCAGCATTTATCAAACAAGGGTTTTGTGCATAAGGACCTGGCGGCCAGGAACTGTCTGATCAGTGGTCAGAGACACGTGAAGGTGTCTGCGCTCAGTCTCAGCAAAGACGTCTATAACAGGTACCAGCTCCTTCAGTCCGTTTTAGGATCTTTAAAGCGCTGTGAGATCCTCTGCAGAGGTAGTGTTCACATCCAAGACATAACGGACTGGATGTCACACAATTTCCTACAACTCAATCAAGATAAAACTGAAGTTCTGATTATTGGATCAAAAGCACAGAGAGAGAAATTGACCCCTAAACTAAATATACTAGGACTGAATCCTAAAATGTAGGAGTTGTCTTTGATTCACATTTGAACTTTAAAGCTCATGTATGTAATATTACCAAAACTGCATTCTATCATCTGAAGAACATTTCTCTCTCTGAGCAATACAGAAAAAATAATGCATGCATTTATAACTAGCAGGCTTGACTGTTGTAGTGCCCTCCTTTCAGGTCTACCAAAGAATACAATTAATCAACTACAACTAATACAAAATACTGCTAGAATATTGACAAACGCCAAAAAGAGAGATCACTTTACACCTGAATGAAAGTCATTACACTGGTTACCTGTTGATTTTAAAAAGCTTTTATTAGTTTATTTGCTCCAGACTATCTTTCTAGAATGCTTATAGTATACGAACCCAGAAGGACTCTCAGGTCTTCAGATCATTTTCTTCTAACAGTAACTCATAGTAAAACTAAAAAGTTTGGTGACGCTGCTTTCAGCCGTTATGCTCCCCGCCTCGGGAACAAACTCCCAGAAGACTTACGATGTGCTGAAAATATTAATAGTTTTAAATCTAAATAAAAAAACTTATTTTTTCAATCTGGCCTTCCCGTAATGTCCTATAAAATCTTTGTATATTTTATGTGTTTTGTTTTTCCTTCATTTTAATGTTTTTGTTTTGAATTTCATATTTTAATTATATAAGTTTTAAATTTTGTTTTTGTATTTTAATGGGTTTATTTCTGTTTTGCATTTGGTGTATTCTATTGTTTTTGTATTTGATTCCTTCTTGCACTTTGAACTGTGTTAACTTGTTTGGAAAAGTGCTATATAAATAAACATTTGCTTGCTTGCTTGTGTGCAGAGCGCCATCTAGTGTTGATGAAGCTCAGTCACACATGCTGGTGTGTGTGTGTGTGTGTGTGTGTGTGTCTTAATTCAGTTCAATATGTTCTTTATTGGCATGACAATGTTTACAATGTATTGCCAACGCATAGTGTTTACATTGAATCTAGAACAGATATATATGCAACAAAAACATGCATGTTTGTTTCTCTCTCTCTCTCGCTGTGTGTTCAGCGAGTACTATCAGCACAGGCAGGTCTGGATCCCGCTGCGCTGGCTGTCGGCTGAGAGTGTGTTTGAGGGCGAGTTCTCCAGTAAGGCAGACGTCTGGGCGTTTGGGGTGCTGATGTGGGAGGTGTTCAGTCTGGGCGAGCTGCCGTACCCCGCGCTCAATGACCAGCAGGTGCTGGAAGGTGAGCAGACCTGATGTCACATGACCTCAGCTGTGAATAGAATAAAAACACAGAAATAAGATAGATAAAACAAGACTATCAAATTTAAAACACAACACTAACAAAACAACAATTGAACCAATGATCAAGGGGTATTGAAAGCTAGAGAGAAGAGATATGTCTTTAGAGCAGACTTAAAAGCAGAAATAGAGGGGGCTAATCTGATACAAAGAGGCAGACTATTCCAGAGTTTCGGACCTGCAGTCGCAAAAGCACAATCACCTCGTTTTTTAAGTCTACATCTAGGCACGATGAGTAGACAGAGATCACTGGATCTCAATGTTCTAGAAGGGGTGTATGGACGAAGCAGGTCTGTCAGGTACCGAGGGGCCAAATTGTTGAGGGCTTTATATACAAATAGAAGAATTTTAAAATCAATTCTATATTTGATGGGTAACCGGTGCAATGCCGATAAAATAGGAGTTACTGGCTCATACTTGCGGGTACTAGAAGGAAGTCTAGCAGCTGCATTTTGCACTAGCTGCAGACGGGAGAGAGAAGACTGAGAAACACTGTAATAAAGTGAATTACAATAATCTAGGCGGGTTGTTACAAAAGCATGGATCACCGTTTGGAAATTACTCTGTGATAAGAAGGGTTTTACTTTAGAAAGTTGATGGAGATGATGAAAACATGATTTTACAACAGCACTGATCTGTTTGTCAAATTTTAAGTTATGATCAAATAGAAGGCCCAGATTTCTACACACTGAGTTTCATATGGGGCCAGAGGGCCACAGTCAACATCTAACACACAATTTTCCTTATGCCCAAATAGAATTATTTTGGTTTTATTTTCGTTAAAAAATTTTTTTAAAATTACTTGAGAGGCAAAGCTTAAATTCTTCTAGACAGGCCAACAGCGGTTGTAAGCCGTTGTTATCATTGTGCTTTAAAGGAAAGTAGATCTGAGTATCATCAGCATATAGATGGAAAGATACTTTATATTTGTTAAAAATGAAAGCCAGAGGTAGCATATACTGGGTGAACAATACCGGTCCAAGGATTGATCCCTGTGGCACTCCACAATTAAGAGGTATACTAGAGAAGGTCTGATGACCAATACAAACATTAAAACTTCTGCTGGTCAGATAGGAACGGAACCACTGTAAGACTGTGCCACGCAGGTCCACAGATGTCTCCAAACGTGTCAATAGGACCGCATGATCAACCAAATCAAAAGCAGCACTCAGATCTAATCAAACTAAAGCCATGGATTTCCCAGAATCAGTTTCTGTATAGATATCACTTGAGACTCTTAAAAGGGATTCAGATTCAGTACTGTGTAGCGCTTTGAAGCCAGATTGAAACATCTCATGAACAGAATTAACAGTCAAATGAGATTGTAATTGAGTCAGTACAACTTTTTCAAAGATCTTTGAAATAAAGGGTAGATTAGAAATAGGATGAAAATTGGAAAAAGACGACGGATCCAGGTTTAGTTTTTTAAGATAAGGCTTCACCACAGCACATTTAAGACTGTTAGGAAAGGAACCAGTAGACAAACATTTGTTAATAACAAATAACAGACCAGAACCAACTGTGTCCATGATTTGTCTAAGAAAAAGAGGTTGAATTATATTTTGAGGGATGATGGTTGGTTTTAGGTGACCAACAATTTCATTACATGAAATCAAATCAATAGGCTCAAACTCAGACCAAGTAGAAGAACATAATGGAACATCATGCAAAATATATATTGAATTAAACAGCTGGGATCTTAATGTTGTGATCTTCTCAACAAAAAACTTATTGCAAAATTATTGCAAAGCGAATTTGAGGGCTCAAGAATAGGATGCACAGAGGGATTTAAGACTGAGTTAATAGTATAAAACAGAACTTGAGGTTTGTGACAATTATTTGTAAAAAGTTCAGACAAATATTTGCATTATGCAGCTTTCTGAAACATGTTATAGGAGTTTCTCAAAATTTCATAAGAAACCTGCAATCTGTCCTTCTTCCATTTGCGTTCAGCCTGTCTGCAAGTCCGTCTCAGAGTACGTGTAGTTTCAGTGTGCCAAGGCACAGGTACTGGCTTATGATTTTTATACTTCAAGGGGGCAATAGTATTCATGATGTCAGCACAGGTAGAATTAAAAAGATTAAAATGTGCTTCAGCGTCCAGATTAAGCAGAGTAGATTCTGACTCCAGAGAGTTGCATACGTCATGGTAGGCTACAGAAAATTCTTCTCTAGAATGTTGAGTAAGAGAGCGAGTCAAACGTGCCAGCGATGGATTTCTCAGTGATTGATGACTTAGGACCGGTGTTCTGTGGATTTTTGCTAAAGAAATTAATCTTTAAAAGGCAATGAATTAAATAAATGTGAGCGCTGCATGTGTAAAGTCAAACATGGCGCTGTTGCACATTCCGCAGGATTGCCGTTTCAGAGCTGTTGACAATTAATGAATACTGCACATTTATGACTAACAGTTGTTTATGATTGACTGTTGATGAATTATGACAATGTTTACTTCATGGTGTTTATATTGTACAATAAGAAAGTAAAGCGTAGATATTTCAAAATAACAGTCCTGGGGCCTGTTTCATAAAACAAGTTTACCAAATAAGCCAGGTTTATTTCAGTTAGTCTGACTTATTGTCAATTGATTTGGTTCAAAATAAGTCAGACTAACTGAAATAAGCCTGGCTTGTTTGGTAAACTTGTTTTATGAAACAGCCCCCTGGTGTATTTTGGACTGATAGTTTATAATTAAATGTCTCGCATTTAAATTTAGAGATTTAACTAGTATCGGCGCATTTCATTGTATCAGCAAAATCCATTATCAATCGTCCTCTAATTAATATGTATTAAAGGGGTCCTAGAATGAGTTTTCAAGTTTTCCTTTCTCTTTGGACTGTTACAAGCTCTTGGTGCATAAAGAAGATCTGTAAAGTTGCAAAGACTAAAGTCTCAAATCCAAAGAGATATTCTTTATTAAAGTTAGAAGTCTGCCACACCCCCCTAAAACGGCTCGTTCAAACACACCCCCAGTTATCTACGTCAGCATTTTGGGAGATTTGCCCAAAGGAATACGCAAAGAAAGAGGGCGTTCCTTTCTCGCTGTATGTTGTCGTGTGCGCCGGCGCCATGTCATGGGGACGCTGTGTGTTTGGATGCGAAAGAAAAAGCTCTCTGTTTGGCCTACCAAAAGAACAAATAAGAAGAGATCTGTGGCTGTGTTTTATTTTCAACACTGTCCCAGAGCAGTACAACCCAAATATTCGAGTCTGTGCTGCGCACTTCAGCGAGGATTGTTGTATGAACCTTATAACGTCATATATACAGTATATTGAAGTGATTACATATAACCTTAGTCTACACCGGACGCGAGCGGCGCGACGAGACGCCACAAATGTCCGACAGAAAACTGCTGCTGCGTTATATTTATGATGTGTTGACACAAATTTCTAATGATTTTCAATGGTTGCTTTGTCGCGTCTAATGTTCACAGACTTTAGCTGTTGCGTTGCGACGAATGTCGCGTAAGGTGTAGACACCTTACCAATCTGCTACGTTCTGATCAAGTCGCGCTGGCCGAGTTGACTGATCAGCTTGGTCTTCTACATTTTCTGGATCAGATTCGAGCTCGAATTGATAAGTTAGTACAGTCGACATTATCACCTGTTAATTGCTCAGGAGGCTGATATTCCACATATGGTAAGGGGCGTAACATTTCCGACACACGCTTAGAGTAATCGGCCAATCACAACGCACGATACAGCTGGCCAATCAGAGCACACCTCGATGATTTTCATCGGTGAATTGTGTCAAAATCGACCCGTTTCAGAAAGGCGGGGCTTAGAGGAGATAAAATAATGTAAATTATGTGAAAAATAGAGCGTTTTTTTTATTTAAACCAGGTAAACACATTGCATTAAACCAAATAAACATAAAAATGATCTTTTCTCTACCCATTCTATGACCCCTTTAATATATTAGCACATGAACCGGTTTCAATACATATGTAAATATTGAATGAAACATTGAGTATTTTACCCTGTTTTGTTTCCTGTGTCTCATGTGTCTCTGTGTGTCTCTCTGTCTCGTGTCTCTCTGTGTCTCATGCATCTATGTGTGTCTCTCTGTCTCATGTGTCTCTCTGTGTCTTATGTGTGTCTCTCTGTCTCATGTGTGTCTCTCTGTGTCTCATTTGTCTCTCTGTGTCTCGTGTGTCTCTCTGTGTCTCGTGTGTCTTCTGTGTTATGCGTGTCTCTCTGTGTTATTTGTCTCTCTGTGTCTCATTTGTCTCTCTGTGTCTCATGTGTCTCTCTGTCTCATGCATGTCTCTCTGTGTCTCGTGTGTCTCTCTGTCTCATGTGTGTCTCTCTGTGTGTTATTTGTCTCTCTGTGTCTCATGTGTCTCTCTGTCTCATGTGTGTCTCTCTGTGTCTCTGTGTGTCTCTCTGTCTCATGCATGTTTCTCTGTGTCTCATGTTGTCTCTCTGTCTCGTGTGTCTCTCTGTGTCTCATGTGTCTCTCTGTGTCTCTCTGTGTCTCATATCTGTCTCATGCATGTCTCTCTGTGTGTCTCTCTGTGTCTCATATCTGTCTCATGCATGTCTCTCTGTGTCTCATGTGTCTCTCTGTCTCATGTGTGTCTCTCTGTGTCTCTGTGTGTCTCTCTGTCTCATGTGTCTCTCTGTGTCTCATGTGTCTCTCTGTCTCATGTGTCTCTCTGTGTCTCTGTGTCTCTCTGTGTCTCATGTCTGTCTCATGCATGTCTCTCTGTGTCTCATGTTGTCTCTCTGTCTCATGTGTGTCTCTCTGTGTCTCATGTGTCTCTCTGTGTCTCATGTCTGTCTCATGCATGTCTCTGTGTCTCATGTGTGTCTCATGTGTCTCTCTGTGTCTCATGTGTGTCTCTGTGTCTCTCTGTGTCTCATGTGTGTCTCTGTGTCTGTCTGTGTCTCTCTCTGTGTGTCTCATGTGTGTCTCATGTGTCTCTCATGCATGTCTCTCTGTGTCTCAGGTCTCCAGGCTGGTACTCTGGATTTGTCTCCTCCAGTGAACTGTCCTGCTCACGTCTGCAGTCTGATGAGCCGCTGCTGGGCGTCCAGTCCTAAAGAACGGCCCACCTTCAGCGAGATCCTTCAGACGCTGACCGTTTCCTCCTCGGACACCAAAGTCTAGAGGACCTCGACTGCAATCAGAGACTCAATCACACACATCTCAGACGTGAGAGTCCGTGGAGACTCGCTCAGGATCAAACACGCTTCTGTCCCATTAATGATCTGTTTACGCTTCTGTAGAAGCTCCTTCCTCTCGCTGGAGCCTCAGGGACCCCGAGGATGACCTTTGACCTCTGCAGCGCAGGACAATCGCAGATCCATCAGGTTACAGACACAGGAGGAGGTACTGCACACACATGATGCTGGAATCACGTCACGCCTGCGGCTCTCGTCACGCACTGAATCAGCAGTGCATGCAGTCGAGTGTGTGTGCGCGCGTGTGTGTGTGTGTGTGAGTGTGTGTGTGTGTGTGTGCGTGCACGTTTTCACAGGATGATGTTGTGTCATGAAACACACCATTAGTGGAGTTCAGTCATTTGTATGTGGGAAACAGATTAATGATTTAGTTAGAGATTGACATACAAAGCTGTAATACAATAACAAATTCACTACTTAACCTGTGTGTGTGTGTGTGATGACAGAGACATTGTTGTTAATGATTATATGATCTTTGTTTCTCTGAGGTGCTCACAGGTGACTGTTATTGTAATAAATAAATATGCAACGCCTCAGATTGCAAACATTTCAAAGCCATGATTAATCACATATTATTGTAATTCCCAGTTCACTGTCTGTCTCTGCAAAATCCTTCTGGATTGTTTTTTCTCAAACACACCTGACAAACTTAGATAATACGCAGATTACACTTCAAGCTTAAGGTGTTATGTTGATGTGTTGTGATTAGATCAGCGGTTCTCAACCAGGTCCAGTAGGGGGGTCTCAAAAACATTATTTAAAATAAGCATTAAAACAGCCAAAAATCAAGCTATTTTTATTTTAAATTCACCACTTTAACAACTGTTTTTTTTTTTTTCTTTTAAGAATCAGAAAGGAAAACCTGAGTATATGAGGCATCCTGATTTTAAAAGTGTGATTTCTAGACCTGGAAAAGACATGAAAATGAATCAAATGTTAAAACACCATGGGCATTTTTATAATGAAGGTACATTTCACTAGTTTTACCAGGCAAAAAAAAAAAACCTTAATCCTGATCCAGTGAATCACAAATGACTGGAAAAGTCACATAAATTCATTGGTTTGAAACAGGAGGAACCCTGAGGAACATTCAGCTCCTGAAACTTCTGGAATCGTGAAATTTAATGCACAGAAACCAGGAGTGTCCATAGATAAAAAAATAGCTTTTGCATTACAGCAGATATTATTGTGAATGGATGAAGGTTGAGAAGCGCTGATGTATGATGTTGTTTGAGGACTGTGTGAGTTTATGATGAAGGTTTTGCGTCTCTTGATTTTAATGCAGCCAGTGTTGGTTTCATTCAGACCCCTGCAGTAAAAACACATCCTTTTCATCAGGTGAACAGATCAAAATAACAGGTCAACTTTGACTTTTACAAATAAAAGTGCCTAGAACATGAAGGACTTATTTGCTGTTTTTTTTTACAGTGTCTTTTGTAATGCAGTTAATGCTTGTTGTTTTTAAGAACTGTTTTTATATTATCTTTTCATATGTATTTTTATGATTATTGTTGTTGTTATTTGTTTTTAATCTCTGTGATCATCATCACTGTCTGTTCATGGTTATCTTTAAGGCAGGCTCTCACACCGTGATGCTTTTATATTCTGCTTTATAAAGGTCACAGTAATCCAGATGTAATGCTGCTCTCATTAAACAGTCACGTTTTTAACAGCCTCGCTGCATCTGTGCTCCATAAAGTCAACTGTTTGAAGAATCTTTTCTGTTTCTCCATGTATAATAGTGACCCTGGAGCACAAAACCACTCTTAAGTCACTGGGGTGTATTTATAGCAATAGCCAAAAATACATTGTATGGGTCAAAATTATTGATTTTTCTTTTATGCCAAAAATCATTAGGATATTAAG
>JAFVLL020034321.1:0-14564 GCA_021397915.2 Tor tambroides
AAAAGCATTGTCACTGCTTTTAGGTCCCCAGTCCTGGTTTCCATATATGTATACTTTATGTCTAGCAGTACAAGTCCATCATCAAGCATGTGTTCCGCATGTGTTTATGTGAGTGATTTTTCATTCTTGCACTTGCTTAATCACTTTATCCTTCAGAAAAGGAGGATGTGAAAAGATACAGTTGGAACTGCTGCAGAGACAACTGTCCTTTTCTAACACACTCTTTCTTTCACTTTCTTTTATTTCTTATTTCTTTTGTGGAGAGGTAGAGAGAGTTTTGTTTTAAAAAGAGCAGCTGCGTTTTAGAAGTTCTGGCCCTGGTCCACTAGAGCACTGTGGCCAAGATCTGACTCCCTCTAAGTCTGGACTTTAATCAGACAGAAGCATAAACTCTACTCCAAGACCTTGTGAGCTGCCTACCTAGACCACATTTTAGGCATGACAGATGACTCGACACAATGGCTGTTTCAAAATGTAGGCAGCAACATATGATGTCTTCTAACATATCTAATTTTGGATCAAATATAAGGTTATGCCAGATTACACTGTAATATGCTCAGTGAAAAAATCCAACCAAGATGGTAGACGAATGAAAATCAGAGGTCATAAAATGAAGAATCAAAATGTTCTTGATGTTTAAACATAGGCTAAAAATAGGTTACCCTATTATTTAAAAAAAATAAATAAATAACATTTTTAGAACTGAAAACTCCCCGTGAAAACACGATTTGAAATTGTGTTATCGCCGTATGTAATTAAGGAGGTATTTTTTTCTTGAAAAACTGTCCATCAATCACAATAGTGATACTGCTGTTATATAAAGCTGTTGAGTAAAGGTCTTTGCACACTGAGTCCGAAATATTCGTATGCGTTTTTTCGTATTCATCAGCGTCACGCACAGAAACCTTGCAGACTGAGTCAAAATGCTTGATACGGATGTGAAAAACACAGAAAATCAAACCTGATCTAAATTGTTTTATGATGGATGAAAGTTTCGGAGGCAGTGTTACCGATTGACACAATGTGTGGTCGTATTTATTTTTTAACGTGAAAATTTCGGATGAAAATTTTGGACTCAGCGTGCAAAGACCTTAAGACTGTCAAACACAGATGTTGTTCTATCAGTTGATGTAAGGAAACTGCACCTCCAAATACATAGCATATCCTTCCTAAAGATTTGAGCATTAGAAATGCATGGCTGATGTTTATTTTTAATGACATGCATGAGCCACTGAAAGATTTTCATTTGTTCTTCACATTTCACCACAGATTGTTTTGTGAATTATTCTAAACAAGCTGCCGTTTTTTCAAAATATCTTTAATTGAAAGATATGGCATTTTGTCCTCAGAGGCAATGCAGCTATAAGTACATTTGCTTTTAATCTTACAGCATGTTTGTAAAAAATGTCAAGCCAGCATTTAACTCTATTAGGACACCGAGCGTATCGTTGTCTGAATATTTTAAAACAACATAAAGCGACCTTTAATTATATTGTGTGTCAGGTCAACTACTCAGCAGTTCATATGCTATTACATCTTACTATACATCAGGCCAGAAAATGATAAAGTGTTACCACTAAGCATGAAATTTGCTACAAAAATAAATGTAACTCTTAGAACTGTAGCTTGTTTCACATGCTTTTTATCTGGTCTGGACTGGTCATTTTAGGTGAATAGCATTTTAAGCTGGTCCAGATGGTTGATCAACTGGGCTAAATGTTGGTGGAGCTAAAGCTGACTCAGTAGGTCATCTTTCATCAAGCAAGTTAAAGCTTATAGAGCACCTTGGTCCAGCAAAAAACTAGCTGCTGTGTTCCAAAAGCTAGCTTGGCTACAATTGTTTGACCTGGTCTTTCTCTGTCTCTTCTATTGTCCAATAATTAAATACAAAATTAGTATTTATTTGTTTGTGAAAGGAAAAGGGAAGTGGTGTGTGGCCAAGTATCATGACCCATACTTGGAATTTGTCCTCTGCATTTAACCCATCCAAGTGCATGCACACAGTAGTGAACATACACCCGGAGCAGTGGGCAGCCAATGCTGCGGCGCCCGGGAAGCAGTTGGGGGGCTTGGTGCCTTGCTCAAGGGTCTCACCTCAGTCATGGTATTGAGGGTGGAGAGAGTGCTGGTTATTCACTCCCCCCACCTACAATCCCTGCCGGACCTGAGCCTCGAACCCACGACCTTCGGGTTATAAGTCCAACTCTTTATCCATTAGTCCACGGCTGCCCCATAAAATGTAGACTTATTGAATTATATGATAATTTGACAAGTAGGTTATGTCTTTCAGTTTTCCACACTTTTGGGAGCTGTTGTTTAACCTATTTGTTTATTATTTTAAAACATCACATTTGCATGTGTATGTAAATGTTGCACTACATTCAAAGCAGCCACTGGCTGATTTTACAAACCTAGAAACCTGTGCAATGATGTCTCTCTAGCCCACACCTGACTTTTTTTTTCCATTTTGGAAATAAAAACCCACTCAATAACGTTTCTGTGGAAATGGAGACTAAATATATGTCCGCCTCTCCTTTTTTGTTTCCTTCAGCTGCACAACTGCAAGCAAATGGTGGTGCAGTGGATTGTGGGTTGATTTTAGTGGCATGACATTGTAGGTGGAACAACAATAAGAAGTAAAAAATTTGCATTTCTGTCTAAGTAAAATGCATATGTGCATTTAAAGCATATAAAGGAAAATGGATCCATTTCAAGACGTTTTAAATTACACATAATAACAACAGTTCTGTCAAAAAAATTAAAAAAAAAGTTTGTTAGTTTCTAAACCCTTAAACAAGCAATTTGATCAGAAGTAGAGAAACATAAAATGAATTTTCATGTTAAATTTGTAGCATGTATATGATCATATATCATAAATCTCCAGACAGCAGCTTACATACCTATGGTTAACCATTCCTGATTCATTCAAACTGTAGGCAGCAGATTATGCAGATATCCTATGTTATTTGCCTTTTATTTTTTTTGTCTGGCAAATTGAGTTTGTATGAATACATATATTATCAAATATATATTTTCTGCAAACAAAGTTGCTATAACATCTACATTTTAGATAACAGCAAAATTTCACAATTATCAATACCAGTTTCGATACCACAGCAGAATACTAGGGTAACTCATATAAGTATTTAAAAAATATATATATGTATATTAAAAGATAATTAAACAGTCAGTGACACAATAAAAACAAAAAAAGCAAAGGACAAATACAATACAAAAAATGATACAAATGAAACAAAGTTTTTCATGCAAGTCTAATATATTCAGCTAACACCCTACTACAGAAAATGAATAATCAAATGTAAAATAAAATACCATAGTCTTCACTGTAAGAATTAAACTTGTTTTTTCTTATTAAAGCTACAAAAGTCCTTTAGTCAAGAGCAGTGAGTGATGTTCTCTGTCTTTTGTTGTTTAATTAATATTAAGCACACAGTCGGCAGCAGGAATATTTGCCTGTTGGCTCTTTAAGAGCTGCATGGATCCAATATACTGATACACATGTATTTTCATTCTCAACTGTTTGCATTCACAAGACGATATCCGATGAGGGTTTACTTGAATAATCACCAAACACCACATTTTGACCATTAAGTGGCCATGACTATTGTTTGTTTAAAGCTATTGTTTTCATTGTTTTAACCCATGCAACCTTGTATCCTTGGTTGTTAGAGCACCAAAATTTTAAATAGTAGTGAAAATTCACAGCAGAAACTGCTAACCTAATATAAAGTTAAAACAAAAACAAGTAAACAGCAATAAAATAAAAACAAATAAACACATTACAAGCAATAGCAAAAATAAATAAAACAGAACAAAGATACAAATGAAAAAAACCCTGTGCTTTAATTTGATCAGGTACAGTCAAGTAAGAAATACTACAGAAATTGAATAATGCAAATGCAAAATAATAGTCTTAGTCTTACTGTATGAATTCAATATAGACTGATCCTTTTTAAAGCTACAAAAGTCAAGAGCAGAGAATGACTTCCTTTTCATATGTTATTTGAGTAACGTTGATGATACAGACAGCAGAAGGTATATTACGCTGCTGTCATGCACAAATCTAATATATTGACACATCCGATTCACACACCACATACACATGATAAAGCTTTATCATCGCAGCATTGGATGATCATGATAGTGACAGTTTCATCAACTGTCTGGAGCTTCTTTCACACTGGCCTCGAGCCATAGAGCAGACATTATTGTTGAGCTCTGGCAGGTGCATTCATTACTTTTTGGTTTTGCTCCAAAATGTGTACTTTGTATATGTGTACTTATTATCAGTGTGTTAGCTTAGCTACATGCTAACAGTGAAATCAGGTGTGACAGTTAGTGGCTGATAGGTGTCTGTTAAAGTAATCGCTGCAAGTGAAATAACTTATGATTTGTTTTAAATAAAGCGTTAATTGTCATGCCATATCAATGACATAATGTTTCTAAATAATTACATTCTCACACAGAATGCACAGCTCAGGTGAGTGCCCATAAGCAATATCGCAGATTCAAATTCTGTCTTTCAGGCAGTCATGATGCTTTCTTCGGGTATTAAAGGCAGGTCTTGGGTTAAGTATCTCTTATTATTACACTGAAACATGGTTCCACCCTATTCCACGCTACACTGTGTTGTAAGTGGTGTGGAAATTACACACTTTACCATGTATACCCTGTAACTTCTATGGTTAATTCCTCATAGGACAAAAAGCAAGCAAAAGCACGCACATCAATCTCAAATGGGTGCTCGACTAAAAAACAAGTACACGTTATTCATATTTACATCATATTTAGCTAATCAAACAAACGTCAATAACAAGGCAATATTTCATTTCTGTTTTATAAAAATATTTCAGTTAATGACAATTAATAGGAAAATGGGTATTGGGTATTTCAATCTGGCACATTGAAACAATCTGCTCTCACAGTTAATAATCAAGTATGATTTGATGCTGATGTGTAGTTTCCATGCTTCATCTGTGAATCCTTCTAGAGAACATGGAATGCTTGTGTAGCCGTTGCCATGGATACTGGCTAGTGAAGAACAACTGATACATTTAGATGTAGAATATGATGTTATCAATGCTGGCATGTACTATATAACAGTTTATATACAGTAAACCTGTGTATTTCTATGTTTTCAATCTCAGTGTAGCTAAATACTAGGTTAGTGATGACCATACCAAGTTTCATTATGTTTGAGTTTTGTGTGTGTGTGTGTGTGTGTGTGCGCGCGTGTGTGTGTAAAATAAATGTCTCCACAGGGAATTTTTAATAATAGCTCATGAGTGACATTGAAATGTGTGTGGGTCTGCTGTATGTAGGCCAATCCATGGTCGAGTGTGTGATACTCAGAGAGCATGTGTAGATGTGTAGTACTTAGAAGATGATAGGCGTAGACCGAAAA
Organism: Tor tambroides; assembly: GCA_021397915.2. Taxonomy (NCBI): domain Eukaryota; kingdom Metazoa; phylum Chordata; class Actinopteri; order Cypriniformes; family Cyprinidae; genus Tor; species Tor tambroides. The sequence goes on from JAFVLL020034321.1 coordinate 5,426, forward strand.
ACAGATTTTTGCTTCAATATTTCAGGTGAGATATTGATGGTTTTTCACTGGCAGACTTCGAGGTCAGCTTTCTGTTTTTCTTTTCTTTTCTTTTTCTTTCTTTCTTTCTTTCTTTCTTTCTTTCTTTCTTTCTTTCTTTCTATTTTTCAAGTTTTGTTGCTATATCTTTTGACACTGTGTGTGGAGTGCTCTGCAAGATATTCCAAATGAGATACAGGTGGTGTGACTTCCAAAAGAGACATAGGTAGCAGGGGTGGCAGTGGCCACTCATGAACCTGCCAAGAACAGCCTTACCTCGGCCAGTTCTTTTAGAATTGATGTCTAGATTGAGTTTTAGCTCTGATGTCTCTATTCATTTGTTAAGTCATTATGTAAGGAACGCTGTTTCAGGGTCAAAGCCTCCCCTCGTTTCACTTGAGGATTCTCAACAACCTCAATTTCAACAACCATTTATGAGCACTATTTATTCATATTACCCATTTAAGATAAACATTTAAAAACTTACGGTGTACACTACAGTCTTTGTACTCACGGCATCCCAGACACAAATATTGTAATAATTTATAAAAGATGAATCACTGTCTGGCCATTTGAGATTTCGGTATGGGGATAAAGGATTAGGATTATAATTTTTTGGTAGTATTACATCACATTGTGAGTGTATATTAGCACAGTTTATTATTTTCTTGTGGCATGAGATAGCGTGTTTGGATCCGCAAGCGGTGATGTGTGATGTCAGTCTTAAGTGAATAGTGGCTAAACAATTCATTTTGGGTGTATAAATGACAATCTCATTAATGTGTTATTTGTTACAGAGCAACTAGTTTTGACTGAGGGCAAATTTTCTATTTTTATATAACTTGTAAATTATATAATGCTGTATCAGAGCGTTGTCTTTGCACTTTTGTCTGAATTGCTTATTAACTTTTATAATCACTTTTTTTATATATAGTGTTACTCAGTAGTAAAAGTATTATTCCATAGTAGTATGTAATAATAAAATTTGATACTGAGAAATGGTCTGTGTTTTAGTGATGGTGATTGTGGTTACATTGTTATGCAATTGTCAAAAATAGACTATCTTTAAGAGTGAGTCAGCAGCAAAGGCTTTTTATATTGGAAAGACTGAAACATGGTTGTAAACAAAGACATTATTTTTACTCTCAATAACACCTTGTTACGCACAACCAAGAAATGTACTGACCAGCTTTATCATAGGAAATCCTCTTAACAGTTGAAAGGATAGTACAACAAAGATACCACTTTCCTCAGTGGACATTCAAACTAATGTTTTATTCGGAATATGAGAATGAGCTGAAGAATGAATGTTGTATTAGATGCTGTATCTCATAATACTCTACTCTACATAATACAATACACTTTTAACTGCAATGAATTAACTTAATATTCCTTTGTTACTAGATCTAAAGTGATGTTTTCTAAACTTGAGATTTGTATCCATGGTGGAAGTAGTTCCACAGCAAAAGTGTTTTTTAAGATACTCTGTGGTTGTTTCTTATTTATTTACAGACTTGTGCTGTCAAACTGTTGTATAAATGCAATATCATACTCGTAGCTGTGCAGTATGCCACTACATCACCACATTTGTGATTACCTACAACTCTCGGCCTGTGGCCTTGTGTCTATGGCCAAATCACAGCCATGATATAGATATAGATATAGATATAGATATAGATATAGATATAGAGCGATATCACAGGGCTACTCATCTGACATTGCTCATATAAACACTTACGTTTAAGGTTTAAGGACAATGGTTTTAATGGTTATACCACAAGTCATTCAAATAAAACTTTTCTTGGCAATATTATTATTATTTTTTTCAAAAACCATATAAATACAACATACATAAAAGGCAAATTTGACAAATAATAATAATAATAATAAATTATTTTTTCTTCATCATTAATATGGTTATAAATCATTGACCCATTTATGCATCATTTTTGATTGCCCTCAAATAACATTAAACTGATTTAGTTTGCTTTAAATTCTTTTATGTGGTTTCTCATTCTTGTCAGACCCATAATTCCTCAGTACAAGACCTCCTTCACCACCACAATGGATGCCCCCTCTGAACATGTTGCCATGGAGCTGGACTTCGGCCATTTTGATGAGCGGGACAAGGCATCTCGTACCCCACGAGGTGGACGTGCCAACGGTCTCCCCAGCCCCACCCACAGCGCTCACTGCAGTTTTTACCGTACACGCACCCTCCAGGCTCTGACCAGTGAGAAAAAGGCTAAGAAGGTGCGATTCTACCGCAATGGCGACCGCTACTTCAAGGGCATTGTGTATGCAGTGGCCAGTGACCGGTTCCGCACATTTGACGCTCTACTGGCCGACTTAACCCGCTCCCTGTCTGACCATATCAATCTGCCACAAGGGGTCAGATACATCTTTACCATCGATGGATCAAGGAAGATTACCAGTCTGGATGAGCTAGAAGAAGGTGAGTGTTTGAGTTTGGCAGTAAGATTTGAGGAAACATTTTTGAAAAGCTTGGAAAATGTGTACACGATAGTGTCTCTGTAATTTGCATACTATTATTGAGCAATAAATCTCCACATAAACAGTTACTCTGAGAAACATCCTTAGAGATTTCAGACCAGCTACATTATAAAATATGTATGTTATGAACCATGAATTTGCCTTGGCTCATTTACAAATAATAAATAAATAAATAAATAAATTACCATCTTAAACTACTCTGACCATTGAAACACTGGATCATGAGATACAGCTCGTCGCGATCGCAAAATCATGTTCAGAGGGGGTGGGGGATCTGCTTGTCTAAGCCCTGTTACTCTGTTCCACTATTACCCCCTGTCCGACGCCTCTGCCTGGTATCACCCATGAGAAGAAACGAATTGCCCTTTCAAACTTAAAATCTGTTTGTGCCACCTTAACAGCAAGAACTGCAAACAAACTTTTCTGTTAACTACAGATCAGTCTTTTACAGCACAGTGGTGGATATATATACATGATATATTAGCTAGTGAAAACACTAGTGTTCTAATAATTTTGGCCACCACTGTATATACACACGTGTGTGTGTTTGCTGTATACATGAATTATCCCGAATTATTGATCTTGCCTTTAAATTACATCTGGAAGAGAATTTCATTATATTTTATCTACACTACGCTTGCATCATAGGAGAAAAAATGTAAGGAGGTTGACTCCATGCTTGAAAAGCTCCTGTCTCAACATCTCCACAGGCCTCTTCCTTTGTGGCTGGTGATGTTGTTCTGGACCACCATGTCAACAATGCTCCTGTTCCATTCAAAATAAACTTGGCTGTCCACCTGAATGTTCTCAAACTTAACCCTCTGGGGTCTGAGGGTGTTTGGGGCCCTGGAGAAGTTTTGACATGCCCTGACATTTGTGTTTTTTCAGTAAAAAACATTATTGGCTAACGTCTGATTACACTGTAATCAGCACAAACTAGGCTACAATAATATGTGAGCAGCATGAATGTACATGTTTGTGTTTTTGAGAAAACAACGTTTAAGCGTGGTTAGTGAAAAACTAAAATTTTTAAGTCACTGAAATAAGGCCATGAAACACATACAGAACATCATAAGACTTTTGAGAACAGGATGTCATAGACTAGAGTTTTTGCTACAAAAACTTTGTAAGACTTACTTTGTCTTTGGAAGACATTTTGTGATACAAAAGCTGTATGCAAGGAAGTGACAACGGCCATGAATATTTAGTGATTCACACCTGAGAGACAAAGGACTGTCCCCTAATGGCCCATCTGTGTGACTGTGACTTTGAGGCAGGTAACAAAGAATGTGAGGAGAGTAAAAGAAAGGTTTAGATTATTTCTATTTTATTTACAACACAGTATAATCAAAATATACACAGTAGAGGTCAAGGACACATTATTGAGCACATTGATCTAAAGATGTAGGGCCCTATTTTAACGATCTAAGCGCATGGTCTAAAGCGCACGGTGCAGGTGCACATAGGGCGTTTCCGAATCCACTTTTGCTAGTTTAACGACGGGAAAAGCGGTTGGCGCTCCCGGCACATGGTCTAAAACGGTTGTCCCTATTCTCTTAATGAGTAATGGGTGTGTTTTTGGGCATAACGTGCAATAAACCAATCAGAGTCTCATCTCCCATTCCCTTTAAGAGCGAGTTGCGCTCGCGTCATGGCGGATTCGCTATTTAAACGGTGGGATTTTAAGGCGCACAGACTGAACGTGTCTCCAGAGAGCAAACAGATCTGCTCATGTGCAAGCAAATAGGCTAATTCTGATACACGCAATGACTATCCATTATGACATGTATGACATTTTTATATTTATGTAGCCTACACAATAATATTATTTTACACTGTAATCCTTTAATTTTTAATATTTGGCATGTTTGTGTGCTACTGCGCGTCTCTGTGTGTAATAAGCAAAGTGAACGTGCGTTGTGGACCCGTCCAGAGGCACATTTTCTACTAACGTGCTCTTTAAATAACAAAAAAAAAAATATTGCGCCATTGACTTTAGACTTTAGACCAGGTTTGAGTTGGTCTATGGTGCAGTCTATTTTCAGTTCCTCAAAATAGCAACGTGCCAACAATGCACCTGAACACACCTATTTTTTAGACCAGCACGCCCATGGGCGCAAATGCATTTGCTATTTAACCTGTTAGCCAGCACCCCCCATTTTGGGCCTCACAGGTGAAAATGACCTACCTAAATTAAAATGGTTAAAGTTCCTGACAACAGTGTGCTACACACAAAATTTAGGTATCTTTGGAAAGAAGACACTCTAGGCTTTACTATCCATCATCCAGAGTTGATAATGCTCAAAAGGATAAAAAGTTATAAACACTGACGTGCCTTGAAAAATGGTTTTCCACACTGAATGTTTTTTTTTGTTTTTTTTTTCATATACAAATACATGAAATAAGTCCTGGAGCAATCCAGAAAAGTAATGGGTTGAAAGTCACGTGTCTCATGAGCTTATATTTCAAATTTGAAGAAGATACCATGAAAAATTAGATTCCTTTCCTGCAATCATTTTTCTGAGAATATTTACCAAATATATTGCAGAATTATACAAACTATATTAGTCATTATAAATACTCCTGCATAGTTTTTCAATTATAAAATAGACAATTTTAGACACCATATAAGTGATTTATTTGAGCACTCAAAAATACAAAAAGAATTATTTGAGTAATAAAAAAGGAAAAAAAATAGAAAAATTTGCTTTGTATGTAGTACATACAAGTACATACTCTGACTGCCAGACATACACTGATATTGCCAGACATTCACACTGATTGCAGTCAGTAATCACACACTGATGGGCGTTGATACAGATGATAATCAATACAGATGGGCTATATATTCAATAATAGCCAGTCACTGACAGCTTCACATTGGTAGCTCTCATACAGTCGGTAATCACACGCTGATGTGCGCAATACAGATGGTAATTATGCAGATACAGCCACATTCCCCACAACACACACACACATATATGAAAAATGTTGAAGAAAAAAAAGAAAAAGTTATTTGTGCAAAAAGGCGATCGCTAAGTTACGCCCTCGTCAGATGACAGCTGCGTCACAGCGTGCGTCACGCACTGTCACGAGAGAGCGCCAAATTCAAATAAACTATATTCCACGTATCTGTGACTTTTTTTTTCAGTGGATGGTCTCATTCTGTTTGTGACACTGTATGCTACAAAACCATGTTGTTTTTTTACCACCAAGACGCTGTTTTTGAGCGTAATTTATTCCATAACGGACACAAACAATAACTCTCCCGAAGAAATGAAACGTAAACAAAGGAATATCGATCCAAATTACAACGTTATTGTTTCGCTGGACTAAAAGTGCTCTATGGGATGTTGTTCTGTGGACCCTTATCTTTCTAACTAAACCGGGATTTCAGCAGTGGACGCGTTTGTGACTCGTTATTACAATGATAATGGTACGTACTGCTTTTTTATTATGGATGTTTTGATGTGTACTACTTACACAAATTTAGCAAATACATTCCTTATAAGCTTTCCATCGAAAAACAGCGATCGTCGATGCTTGAGGCTTAGACCTTCAGAATGATATATAGTTTGTCAAGATTAACTTTGTCCCGTTTCATTTATTCTATTCCTAAACAATGACGTGCAAACAAAGAGCGTTCTGTGCGAGATCGCCCTGGTGCGGGTTAACAGGATATATATGATTTTATAGTCATAAACACAAACATGCTTTGTATGTATTATTATTATGTGTTGGTTTCTGTTTAGTTCCTATCTGACCTTATTTGGTATTTCCTGTTCTCGTTTTGTTAATCCTTGTTCATTTAGATCACCTGTGTTAATCAATCATCTTGTTTGCTCCTTTGTTTCCGTTCCTTTATAAGTCCTCAGTTCTCCCCTTGTCTTTGTCCTGGATTAATGTTGTTTAATGGAAATCGTGTGTTGATGTTTATTAAAGACTCCTTTTCGTCTACTCCTTCGTCGTGTGCCTTATTGCGACAACCACGTACCGTGACAGAATCCAGGACCAAGACAGCTATGGAAATCGCAGCACGATTCTCAGCCCTAGCCCGCAGAGATCTCCCATTCTTGGAATATGTGCGGGAGTTCTGCGGGCTCGCCGTGTGGACAGGGCTGGACGATGCCACACTTAATTCTCTGTTCTGGATTGGGGCAAATTACCATCATCCCATGGACCTCCCAGACACCACAGGACTGAGCTGGAGGGAAGGGATCCTCCGGTGTCTGGAGAGTGTTCAGCCCCGATCCAGAACCAGCCCGCCTTCCAGTCCGTCAGCCGTCCTCCAGCCAAGCCCATCGCTTTCTGCGGCGAAGTCAATGCCGCCGCCGTCCGCGGCGAAGCCAAGCCTGCCGTTTGCGGGGAAATCATGCCCGCCGCCATTCGCGGCTCACTCAAGCCCGCCGTTCGCGGGGATGTCAAGCCCTCCGTCATCTCCGCTGGTTCTGTCCAGATCTCCAGAGTCCCTGCTGGTTCCGTCCAGTTCTCCAGAGCCCCTGCTGGTTCCGTCCAGCCCTCCAGAGCCCGCTCCTCGCAAGAGCCCTCCAGAGCACCCTCCAGAGCCTGCTCTTCCAGAGCGCCCTCCAGAGCACCCTCCAGTGCTCGCTCCTCCAGAGTGCCCCCCAGAATTCCTAAGTCACCCCAAGAAAATTTTTTTTGGGGGGGGGCATATAGGCATGGTCATAGTGGCCAGGCCGAAGGCCAGGGCCACGGGACCAAATCTGCCATGGCCGCCTGAGACCCTGAACCGCCATGGCCGCCTGAGACCCCTGATCCACCATGGCCGCCTGAGTCTCCTGATCCGCCATGGCTCCCCGAACTCCCTGATCCGCCCTGGAGGCCTGGTACTGTTACGGCGCAGGAGGGGGGCGATATCTGTTACGTGTTGGTTTCTGTTTAGTTCCTGTCTGACCTTATTTGGTATTTCCTGTTCTCGTTTTGTTAATCCTCGTTCATTTAGATCACCTGTGTTAATCAATCATCTTGTTTGCTCCTTTGCTTCTGTTCCTTTATAAGTCCTCAGTTCTCCCCTTGTCTTTGTCCTGGATTAATGTTGTTTAATGGAAATCGTGTGTTGATGTTTATTAAAGACTCCTTTTCCTCTACTCCTTCGTCGTGTGCCTTATTGCTACAACCACGTACCGTGACAATTATACAGTACAAAAACAAATTATATCTGGGAAACTAAATTATTATTGTTAACCATGTCATAAACATCTACATATATTCGCGAACAGAGTATATCACAGTAAAGTTTTGTCTAAACATTCTTAGACTCTATCATTCAGTGCTACAGTGTAAACACTATTACTTTTATATTGTATCATTTTCTATTTTATTGAAAATTAAAAAAGCATCCTGGCATCGTGAGACATTTAGATGCAATGAAATGAAAGATGCTTCATAATGTTTCACTTGATTATACATGTAGTCAGGAGTTATAGTTTGGAAAAATCTAGCTAGTAAAATGTGTACAAGTTATGTCACAGTAACACAATAACAACTAATGCAAGTAGACTAATTCATGTAAATGATCTCCTCCACTAGATCCACTGCATCTCATTGCGTTGTTCTTCTGAGGTAAATCCAAAGCTTATTCCTCGTAGCGCATCTTCTTCCAGAAACGACAAGTATCCGAGATTTACGGAGCTGATGTGGGCATTTACATGTCCACGCGTCTCACGTGAAAGTAGCTCATGGGCGTGACCACATTAGAGATAATAAAGTCAAATGGAAATATTTATTGATGTTCGCTCACTTAGCGCATGCATCATTTGGATTAAAACTAAATCATAAATATAAAACAAAATTTATAGGGGCTGTTTGAGGAATTTATGCTACTACTTATGCTCAAGAAGGCAACACTATGCATTAAGAGCCGGGGGTGTATATTTGTCTTTTTTTTGTTTGTTTCTTTCTTTGTTTCTTTTATTTAGAACTTCCCTTCAAAATCTACCTTAAATACACGTTTCCCTGAAGACAAAATAAGTACAATTTACCCCAATCCTACAATCAGGGGCGTAGCAACCGTGGGGGACGGGGGGGGGACGACATGTCCCCCACACTTTTAGAAACAGGTGATTGTGTCCCCCGCACTTTTTTTTTGACCCATCGCCAACATTTCCGCCTGTGTTCTCTGATTTGTTACTTAGATTTGAGTGAACTAACATTCAGCCAATCACAAGGCAAATCATCTCTTGGGCGCATCTGCCACGAGCTTCAAATCTCAATTGCTTTCGCGATTTCTTTCATTCATTCACTTCTTTGCTCTGTGGCGGTCTGGGGTAAAATGCATCCCAGAAAAAGCAGGGGAAGATTACGTCCTTATTTCAAACACACACTGCAAGTGTGTGTTATTTCGTGATGACACGAATCACGCGATCAAATTTCCATGTTATGATTTAACATACTGTAACGTCGTGTCTACACTGGATGCGAGCTATGCGAGCGATGCGATGCGATCATGCGATGCGACAAAAGACAATAGAACCCATTAAGAACCTCGTCAAGTCGCGCCGGATCCAGTGTGTGTTAAATGTGACCCTGGACCACAAAACCAGTCTTAAGTAGCACAGGTATATTTGTAGCAATAGCCAAAAATACA